>NIVC01000237.1:320000-502500 GCA_002269645.1 Macrostomum lignano
AACTCACTCGGAAGCAGGTTGCCAGGGGGCAGGTTGCCAGGGGGAAGGTTGCTAGGGGGCAGGTTGCTAGGGGACAGGCTGCTAGGGGCAGATTGCCAGGGGCAGATTGCCAGGGGGCCGGTTGTCAGGGGGCATGTTGCCAGGGGCATGTTGTCAGGGGCAGGTTGTCAAGGGGCAGGTTGCCAGGGGGCAGGTTGCCGGGGGGCAGGTTGACAGGGGGCAGGTTGCCGGGGGCAGGTTGTCAGGGGCAGGTTGCCAGGGGGCAGGTTGTCAGGGGGCAGGTTGCCGGGGGGCAGGTTGACAGGGGGCAGGTTGCCGGGGGCAGGTTGTCAGGGGCAGGTTGCCAGGGGGCAGGTTGTCAGGGGGCAGGTTGCCAGGGGGCAGGTTGACAGGGGGCAGGTTGCCGGGGGCAGGTTGTCAGGGGCAGGTTGCCAGGGGGCAGGTTGTCAGGGGCAGGTTGTCAGGGGCAGGTTGTCAGGGGGCAGGTTGTCAGGGGGCAGGTTGCCGGGGGCAGGTTGACAGGGGGCAGGTTGCCGGGAGGCAGGTTGTCAGGGGGCATGTTGCCGGGGGGGGCAGGTTGACAGGGGCAGGTTGCCAGGGGGGCAGGTTGCCAGGGGGCAGGTTGCCGAGGGCAGGTTGCTAGGGGGCATGTTGCCAGGGGCATGTTGTCAGGGGCAGGTTGCCAGGGGGCAGGTTGTCAGGGGGAAGTTTGCTAAGGGGGCAGGTTGCTAGAGTGGGGTTGCTAGGGCACAGGTTGCCAGGGGGCAGGTTGCTAGAGTGGGGTTGCTAGGGCACAGGTTGCCAGGGGGCAGGATTTTGTAGGTTGCCCCAGCCAGTCCTGCTCACCTCTCCGGGTCCACGCAGGCATCGGCCACGCACAGGATGATTGAGTTGGGGTTCCGCATGTGCTGACTGGCCAGCTGCCGGATTGCCTCTCTGGTCTGAGATGCCATGCCGCGAGTCTCCGTGCTGATGATGCCCGGCAGGTCCACCAGCACCATGCGTGGCAGGCCGGGGCCCTGCACTGACAGCGAGATGGTCTCGGCTGACACGGTGCCGCCCGACTGCACTACCGACCGCATCCTGCGCTCGATGGTGTCGCGCAGCGCGGCCAGCTCCGATTCCTGGGTCAAGTCGTACTCTCTGCGGTGAGGGGGGCAGCTGATTGGCTGATACTAGATATCTGACACTGACTTGCTGACACTAGATGTCTGACACTGACTTGCTGACACTAGATGTCTGACACTGACTTGCTGATACTAGATGTCTGACACTGATTGGCTGACACTAGATGTCTGACACTGGATGTCTGACACTGACTTCCTGACATGACTATATGTCTGACACTGACTTGCTGACATGACTAGATGTCTGACACTGACTTGCTGACACTAGATGTCTGACACTGGCTTGCTGATACTAGATGTCTGACACTGACTTGCTGACACTAGATGTCTGACACTGGCTTGCTGACACTAGATGTCTGACACTGACTTGCTGATACTAGATGTCTGACACTGATTGGCTGACACTAGATGTCTGACACTGGATGTCTGACACTGACTTCCTGACATGACTATATGTCTGACACTGACTTGCTGACATGACTAGATGTCTGACACTGACTTTCTGACACTAAATGTCTGACACTGACTTGCTGACACTAGATGTCTGACACTGGCTTGCTGATACTAGATGTCTGACACTGACTTGCTGACACTAGATGTCTGACACTGGCTTGCTGATACTAGATGTCTGACGCTGACTTGCTGACACTATATGTCTGACACTGACTTGCTGATACTAGATGTCTGACACTGATTGGCTGACACTAGATGTCTGACACTGGATGTCTGACACTAACTTCCTGACATGACTAGATGTCTGACACTGACTTGCTGACACTAAATGTCTGGCACCGGCTTGCTGATACTAGATGTCTGACACTGACTTGCTGACAATAGGTGTCTGACAGACTTGCTGACAATAGATGTCTGACAGACTTGCTGATACTAGATGTCTGACACTAACCATCTGACCGAAGTAGTTCGAATCTTAGCTAAAGCCCTTGGCCTCACCTGCTAGGGTTGTCCTTGAACCTGGCAACATGGTACGGCCCCTCGGCCAGGGTGACCTGCACGGGCGCCCTGGTCATCATCTCGCCGGCGCCGCGCGGGAAAATCCGGGCCTTGGCGATCATCTCCAGCACGGAGGTCTTGCCGGAGCTCTGGTCGCCCACCACGACAACTCGGGGCAGATGGTCGGCTACTGAAAACTTGGAGTCGTGCTCAGACAGAGCGTCCAGTACCTCGCTGTACAGCTCAACTAGCGACTTGTGCAGCTGGCGGCCGCCGCCACCGCTGACTGAAAAGGAGCCGCTGCCGCCGCCTCGGCTGGCCCGCTTTGCTTCGGCCAGCTGGGAGCGCAGGGCGCGAACCTCGGACTCTAGGGACTCGAGCTCGCGCTGGTACTTGGCCTGCAGCTCCAGCATCTGCTGGCGAAGCTGCTCGTCCGGCTGCTGCTCCTGCGGCTGCTGCTGCTTGCCGTCTGAGTCGAATGAGAACCAGCTGGCTGCGACCGCTGATGCGCGCTTTGCCGAGTCTGCCGGGTGTGGGAAGGGTTTGAGGTGGCTCTGGGGCGGGTTTGAGGTGGCTGCAGGGCGGGTTTTAGGTGGCTGTGGGGTGGGTGTGGGAAGGGCGGGTGTGGGTGTGATGCACGCCTTGCCGAGTCTGCCGGGTGAGGGGCGGGTTTGAGGTGGGTTTGAGGGGTCTGAAGTGGGTTTGAGGGGTCTGAAGTGGGTTTGAGGGGTCTGAAGTGGGTTTGAGGGGTCTGAGGTGGGTTTTAGGGGTCTGAGGTGGGTTTAGGGGTCTGAAGTGGGTTTGAGGGGTCTGAGGGGTCTGAGGTGGGTTTTAGGGGTCTGAGGTGGGTTTAGGGGTCTGAAGTGGGTTTGAGGGGTCTGAGGTGGGTTTGAGGGGTCTGAGGTGGGTTTTAGGGGTCTGAGGTGGGTTTGAGGGGTGAGGTGGGTTTGAGGGGTCTGAAGTGGGTTTGAGGGTCTGATGTGGGTTTGAGGGGTCTGAGGTGGGTTTAGGGGTCTGAGGTGGGTTGAAGGGGCTGACGTAGGTTTGAGGGATTTGAAGGGTTTAAGGGATTTGAGGTGGGTTTGAGGGATTTGAAGGTGGGTTGAGGGGTCTGAGGTGGTTTTGATGGATTTGAAGTGGGTTTGAGGGGTCTGAAGTGGGCGTGGGTTGGTTTTGAGGTAGAGGTGCGAGGTAGGCTTTGAGGTGGCTGAGGGGTGGGTGTGAGGTGGGTGTGGGGCAGGTTAAGATGAGTGCAGCAAATGGGTTCTGTTGTGCCTGTTGTGTTGTGGTTCTGTTTAGTCTCTAATTGACTAAAGTGAAATTAGTAACAGTAACAATAACACACAGTCAGGTTAGATTAAAATTGCAATTAAGATTGAACCGATTTGGTAATTCATAATCAACATTCTGAACATAAATTAATCAACAAGTGCCGAATCAATAGGAGCGTAAAACACTTCGGTGCAGAGACATCGTACACTTAGCTTCTTGACGAACTAAATCAGTAAAACATGTGTGCATAACTGATACAATATATATTTAAACAAACCTATTCGAAAATTAGTACCCGATGAATCTGAAAAAAAGACGGATACTACTAACTGTAAGCTACAAAGGAGTAGTACGTTAAGAGTGAAAATCAGACAGACAAAAGCACGGCTTACCGCTTCCCGTGGACACGAGACTGGTATAGGTCCGACTGCCGTGCCTTGCCAACCAGGACTGGAAGTCTTGCATAGCTGAATGCATGTGGTCCTGCAATAATGATGCAGTGGGAAACTTAGAGACAGGAGCTGGGAAACTCAGGGACAGAAGCTGGGAAACTCAGGGACAGAAGCTGGGAAACTCAGGGACAGAAGCTGGGAAACTCAGGGACAGAAGCTGGGAAACTCAGGGACAGAAGCTGGGAAACTCAGGGATGGAAGCTGGGTAAGTGAGAGACAGAAGCTGGGAAACTGAGAGACAGAAGCTGGGAAACTGAGAGACAGAAGCTGGGAAACTGAGAGACAGAAGCTGGGAAACTGAGAGACAGAAGCTGGGAAACTGAGAGACAGAAGCTGGGAAACTGAGAGACAGAAGCTGGGAAACTGAGAGACAGAAGCTGGGAAAGTGAGAGACAGAAGCTGGGAAACTCAGGGACGGGAGACTCAGATAAGACAGGTGGGGGACTCAGATAGGACAGGTGGGAGACTCAGATATGACAGGTGGGAGACTCAGATAAGACAGGTGGGAGACTCAGATAGGACAGGTGGGAGACTCAGATAGGACAGGTGGGAGACTCAGATAAGACAGGTGGGGGACTCAGATAAGACAGGTGGCAGACTCAGATAGGACAGGTGGGAGACTCAGATAGGACAGGTGGGAGACTCAGATAGGACAGGTGGGAGACTCAGATAAGACAGGTGGGGGACTCAGATAGGACAGGTGGGGGACTCAGATAGGACAGGTGGGAGACTCAGATATGACAGGTGGGAGACTCAGATAAGACAGGTGGGAGACTCAGATAGGACAGGTGGGAGACTCAGATAGGACAGGTGGGGGACTCAGATAGGATAGGTGGGAGACTCAGATAGGACAGGTGGGAGACTCAGATAGGACAGGTAGGAGACTCAGATAGGACAGGTGGGAGACTCAGATAGGACAGGTGGGAGACTCAGATAGGACAGGTGGGAGACTCAGATAGGACAGGTGGGAGACTCAGATAGGACAGGTGGGAGACTCAGATAGGACAGGTGGGAGACTCAGATAGGACAGGTGGGAGACTCAGATAGGACAGGTGGGAGACTCAGATAGGACAGGTGGGAGACTAACCTTCTGATCAACCACATGCCGCACTTTGGCCGCAGCTCCATTGCCGGCATTCGCGGCCAGCTCGGCGAAGCTTCTCAACCGGTCGGTGAGCCAGCCGGTGTCTGACAGGCCGGCCTTGAACTCACTGTAGCGCCGATTGGATTCGAAAGCGACAGCGGCGGCGCCAGCAGCCAGCAGGTAGCGCAGGCGAACGGCGCGGAGCAGAGAGGTTTGTCGCACCAGCCAGCGCAGCCGCTGCCGGCGCTGCTCCCCCTGCTGCTGGCCCGAACTGGAAGAAGCACTCAAAGCACGGCGTTGCGGCACCAATGCGCAACTGTTACTACTAATACTGGTGTGGGCAGTAGTGCACCGCCGAGACAAAGCAACTGAGCTCTTATTGGCTAATGCGGCCATGAGTGCTGCTTGCTCAGCATGAAAGTGGTAGGTGATGCATGACTTCAGTAAGAATCAATCTATCTACGCGTATCTACCTAACTAATTGCTATCCTAACCTACCTAACTACTCTCTAGACTACCCTAACTTACCTATCTACTCTCTAGACTACCCTAACCTACCTATCTACTCTTTAGGCTACCCTAACCTACCTATCTACTCTTTAGGCTACCATAACCTACCTATCTACTCTCTAGGTTACCCTAACCTACCTATCTACTCTCTAGGCTACCCTAACCTACCTATCTACTCTCTAGGTTACCCTAAGCTACCTATCTACTCTCTAGGCTACCCTAACCTACCTATCTACTCTCTAGGTTACCCTAACCTACCTATCTACTCTCTAGGTTACCCTAACCTACCTATCTACTCGCTAGGCTACCCTAACCTACCTATCTACTCGCTAGGCTACCCTAACCTACCTATCTACTCTCTAGGTTACCCTAAGCTACCTATCTACTCTCTAGGCTACCCTAACCTACCTATATACTCTTTAGGCTACCTGAGTAGACTGTCACCTTGATATTTTGCAGTACACAAAACTTAAGTGATCCTTTACTCAGTTTAATAAAAACCAAACATCAGTAAAGATACTTTATAAAAAAATATGCACAATAAATCCAGTGTATTTGCAAAGAAAATTCAACGCAGAAGTAAAATAGAAAATAAACACATTTCACATTGTGTAAAGCGTCATTCGCTCTAAATGTGATAATACAATACAATCGATTGGGCTGAATATATTGCAATAAACTAATTTACTGACAAGTAAATAATAATTAGTCAGTTTCATGCAACTGGTTACGAATCTAAGGGAAGTGCGTGAGTTCCGCTTTTGCAATCCGAATATTATATATAAGTGAGCAGAGTATAAATGAGCAAGGAAGACTTAAACAGAAGGACGGGGGACACTTCTCGTTTCTAAGAATTCCTTTGGGAGGTTGACTGAGTGCAATAAAAACCGCACAATCTATCTGATTACACATTTTATCTGAAAACGGCACCTAGGCCAAGAAACGCACCAAGAGTCGCTGCAGGTAAAATACAGGTAAAATAGGAAAGAGACTCTAGACGACTCTAAAACGACAAGATTTTAGGAACGAGTCTGCAACTCTGAGACGACTCTGGAGCCGTATCTGAGTCGTATCTGAGGCGTGCTGGAGTCGCTGTAGAATTGCTGATTTGCGTCTGAAGCCGCTTACGGACATTTCCCCTCCGGCGTTTCCCCTCCGGACACCTCCCCTCCGGCGTTTCCCCTCCGGACATTTCCCCTCCGGACATTTCTCCTCCGGCGTTTCCCCTCCGGACACTTCCCCTCCGGCGTTTCCCCTCCGGACATTTCCCCTCCGGCGTTTCCCCTCAGGACACTTCCCCTCGGGGACTTTTCCCCTCCGGACGTTTCCCCTTCATCTATAACGAAATAACAGTGCCTTCGGACATGTCCAAAGAGAACATAAGTTGCATGTATATATATAAATGTATATAAGTGTATATATAAATGTAAAAATTTAGTAATATTATAATTATAGTATAAAAATAATAATATACAAAATAATATAACAATAGTAATATATAAAAATATTTTATAAATAAAAATAAATAAAGATAATAATAATATATTATATTATAAATTTATTATAATTAAACCTATAATACAACATAATAAAACCATCTACTCTCACTTTTTACTTACATAATTTTTAAAATAAAATCGATCTAACAGCATAACTACATGGATGTGACGTACATGCGTGCAAAACTTCTTTTTTTGCATGTTCTAAAGCTCTGTTATTTCGTTATAGCTGCATGGGAAATGTCCGGAGGGGAAATGTCCGGAGGGGAAATGTCCGGAGGGGAAATGTCCGAAGGGGAATCGCCGGAGGGGAATCGCCGGAGGGGAAACGCCGGAGGGGAAATGTCCGGTAGTCGTCTGAAGCGCATCTGCATCACTTTATAAATTAGAATCGCATTTCGCATTTATAACAACTCTCTTTAGTAGTAGACTATCTCCAGTAGTCTAAATAAATATTCTCTAAGAAACGACGCGCCCCTCATTGGTTGCGGCTAAGTTTTGCTGAATAACACCCGCTAGGCCATAGTGCGTAGTGCATACACAGTCTACCACTGCAAGTAGCATAAGATGCAAATTTCGCGCCTCCATCTCTCAACGCTTCGCGCCGGTCGAAGGCGCGCTGCCAGACGCCGCCGATGCAGCCTTGGCGCCATCCGACTCGGCCATTCGGCCTACCGCCTCTTTGCCCGTCTCCATGGCAACCACTTTCAGCGCCGCCCGAACGCCCAACGCGTTAGTGGCCCAAGCGATCCGGGCGACATTGCCGCCGGCGTGCAGGGCGTCGCCAGTGACGGCGCCGGCTCGATCGCCCCAGCGGTGCGTCGCCAGCGCCTGGCCGTTGTCCGCAGCGCAGGTGGCCAGCTGGCTGCCGGCCACGCCAAGGCTCTCCCACACGTCCGAGGCGCCGCTCAGCGCCGCCCCTGCAACCCGCGCCGCTCCGGCCAGCCGACTGCGCGAGCCCCGACCGGATGTCGATACGCCGACGGCGTTCAGCGCCGGCGCCACCGCGTGCGGATAAACAACTCGGCTGGCTAAAAAACCGGCGCCGGACACCAGGCCGGAGACCAGGCGCCTGGAGACCCGGACACCAACGGCGCTGCCTTGGCGGAGAAGGCGAACTCCGGTGGTGACGTGGTCCAAATTGGCACTCTCGTTGGAATTTCCGGCGGCACTTCCGGCGGCGCTTCCAGCAGAGCTTCCAGCGGCAGCAGGTCGCATTCGCTTCTGAGCGGCCAGCCGAGCTCGGGTCAGCAGGTCGCCGGCCAGTCTGCCGCCAGCTACGGCGCCTTCGCACATGCGGGCGGCCGTCCAGCCGATTCCGGTCACGAGGTGGTCGGAAGTGTGCCGTCTAGCCGGCTTCTGATCAGCGTCGGCGTCGGCGGGCGCGACGGCGGGAGTCGGGGTCGGTGTCGGAGCGTAGGGAGGGGGCTTCTCCGGAGCTTCCGGTTGGCGCTCGATTCCTGCGATCAAGTAAAAAATTCAAATTATTAGGCCATTTACATTAATCACTGATAGCACACTGCAGGTACATTCCAATAGGGGCGTAACTAGACTTTTAATACCGGATTTTCAGCTGAGAACTCACCGACCTGAAGTTCACTATAACTGAGATCTCACCCACCTGAAGCTCACTATAACTGAGATCTCACCCACCTGAAGCTCACTATAACTGAGATCTCACCCACCTGAAGCTCACTGTAACTGAGATCTCACCCACCTGAAGCTCACTATAACTGAGATCTCACCCACCTGAAGCTCACTATAACTGAGATCTCACCCACCTGAAGCTCACTATAACTGAGATCTCACCCACCTAAAGCTCACTGTAACTGAGATCTCACCCACCTAAAGCTCACTGTAACTGAGATCTCACCCACCTAAAGCTCACTGTAACTGAGATCTCACCCACCTGAAGCTCACTATAACTGAGATCTCACCCACCTGAAGCTCACTATAACTGAGATCTCACCCACCTGAAGCTCACTATAACTGAGATCTCACCCACCTGAAGCTCACTATAACTGAGATGTCACCCACCTGAAGCTCACTATAACTGAGATGTCACCCACCTGAAGCTCGGACACAAGCAACTCACCCAATCTGGACAGGCAAGCCAGCAGGTCCAGCAGCAGGAAGCGGCTCTCGGTGTCCAGGCCCTCTGGCAGCATCACCCCGACAGACGAGGCCTCGTCCTGAGCCTCCAAATCCGGGAAGATCAGCGCCCCGCTGGCCGAGGCGAGCACCGGGGTGACGCCGGGGATCAAAGGGCAACGCCAGTGACTGCCCACAGTGATGAAGGCTGGAGGCTGGGCCGACTGGCTCTGCTCGGCTTCGCTGGCAGTGGCGGCATCGTCAAAGACGAACAGGCTGAGGCTGCTGTTGGAGCCGCCGTGTCGGATTCGGCCGTCCGAGGCTACGAAGAACAGACGGACACCGTCTGGGAGCCGAAACAGCTGCGGGTTTGGGAGGCTGCAGTCTAGAGATCTGGGAAGGTGGCTTTGACTCAGCAACTGAGGATCTCAGAGGCTGGCCCAGAACTGAGGATCTCAGAGGCTGGCCCAGCAACTGAGGATCTCAGAGGCTGGCCCAGCAACTGAGGATCTGGAAGGCTGGCACAGCAACTGAGGATCTGGGAGGCTGGCCCAGCAACTGAGGATCTGGGAGGCTGGCCCAGCAACTGAGGATCTGGAAGGCTGGCACAGCAACTGAGGATCTGGGAGGCTGGCCCAGCAACTGAGGATCTGGGATGCTGGCCCAGCAACTGAGGATCTGGGAGGCTGGCCCAGCAACTGAGGATCTGGGAGGCTGGCCCAGCAACTGAGGGTCTGGAAAAGTGCTGTAGCTCAGCAATTGAGGATCTGGGAGGCTGGCCCAGCAACTGAGGATCTGGGTGGGTGGTGGTGACCCATGACTTCAGTTGCAACACACCTCAGTCGCGGCAACAGTCGGCTCATCAGCTTCATTGCTCTCATCAGGCAGCTGAACTCCGAGGCTTAGCAGTCTCGAGTTGACCTTCTCGAGCAGGCTGGCGGCCAACTGCTTCAAAGAATCTTCGGTGGCGTCACTGTGAGCAGCCAGCAGCTGGCGCCGGGCATCCAGGTACCTGGCGACAACTTCGCTGCCGCCGACTCCGCCGTTGGCTTCGTCAGCTTCGAGAGCGGCTCTGACGAGGCCGCGCAGATGCCGCGAGCTGCAGTTGCTGGCGTTGGTTGCGCCTTCCTCTGGCGAGTACGGAGGAGGTGGCATCTGCGGCGGCGGCGGCGGCGCGGATGGCTCGGAAGGCCGATGGTTGCCATGGTAACCACGACCTTTTGCAACGTTGTTAAGCATTTACTGCAGGAACAATGGTGACTGTGACTGTAGATTTTTTAAATTAATAAATATATTGTTAAGTAGGTTGAATAATAATAAATAATAAAATGCAATAAAAATTCTAACTGGCAATAACAAACGTTAATGCACAATTCTTTATCATTGTAGAAAGCAACAAACTTTAAAAATGCTTAGGATTTTCTTGAGAGCATAGGAGACAGCAATATTTACAGCATAGGAGAACGCGTCCCTCGAGGGGGGGGGCGGATGGCTAGTCTAATACACTAGAATCTTAATTAATTGAAGGCGAGCAGCGAGTCCAGATCGTCCAGCACGCTCGGCGCCTCGTCTGACGCTCCCACCGCCGCCTCAGCAGCCGGCGCCTGTGCCAGGCTCCCAGATGCTGCATCGTTGACAGTTGAAAAACCGACAGCTGCCTGATGACCGGCTGGCAGATTGACAACAGCCTCGCCAGCCTCATCCGCGTCATCCGGCTCGTCGTCGTCTTCGCTAGTCTCATCCGAGTCCGCCTCCAATTCGACATCGTCGGTCGCAGAATCTCCGACCGCCTCGTTGCCGTTGTCGCCGCGGCTGGCGAACAAGTCAAAGCCGGCACTTTCTGCATCGTCCTGCTCCGGGGGGGAGGGGTAGAATTTTAGGTTGGGATCAATTGTTATACAGATTAAAGCCGAATGCACTGTTTACAAGATTCGTCAACTGTCTTGAGTGCTCAAGGAGAATTGCTGAGACGCCTTTTGGCACAAATAAAAATGGTCTTGAGGACCGATGAAAGCGTCTCTGAGTGGTTGCAGGTGACTAGGGAAGAAGTGACTGTAGACGACTCTTTAAACGACGAGATGTCACGGTACAAATTCGCGAAGTTTTGATTGTCTGCGACTCTGGGGCGACGCAAGTGACTTTGGGCCCTTAGAGTCGTATCTGAGGCGTGCTGGAGTCGCTGAAGAATCACTGAGTTTGTAGAAAGTTAAGCGCTAGTACAACGACACTTGGAGGAAATTTTTTGAAACTCTTTCACGATTCTGCAACTCACGTGATGCACTCGTGACTCAACAGTCGCCTCTGCGTCTCATTGCAGTCGTTTGAGTGGTTAATAAGTCACAAGAGTCGCCCCAAAGTCGCCCCAAAGTCGCTAGTGAGTTGCTTGCAATGACGCTTTTAGCGGGTTGTTGTGCAATTCACACCTAGGATGATGGCCAACCCCCCAAGGCACAGAGTGTATACGCCTCCGTACAGTATCCGTGTACTTTTAAGTGCTCACTGCTCAAGAGTCAGCGGAATGGGCAGAATTGCCGCAGCCCTCCTGCGAACACTAATATTATAAATACATTGACGCCCGTATCGCAGAACCCGCTCCTCACCAGCTCAGCCGCAGCCGCTGTCAGCTCGCTCAGCTCAGCGGAGAGCCTATCGATATCGTTCAGCAGCGCCCGGGAAATTTCGCCACCGGCAGCCTCGTCCGCCCCTCGCATTGGTTCGTCCTCGTCTCCGCCGACAGAGGCGGCCGCCGCTCGGCCAACAACGGCATCGGCTCGGGCCAGGTAGCGGGAGGCCGTGTCCACCGCCTGGCGGGTGACGCTGCTCTGCAGGGACAGCATCTCGATGAGGGTGTCCCTGGCCTGTTGGCCAGTGTTCGATACGGATTTTAATTATCTTATTATCTATCATATTATAGGCAGAGGTGTGCAAAATTTAGCGCAATATTCGGTCGGATTTAGGCCAATGGTAAGCAAAATTCGAATGAAACATTCAGTTGACCTTCAGTTCCATAAAATATTGGTCGAATACTAGGTGAGTTCGAGTCGAATATTCGGTGGGATTTCACTCGAGTATTTGGTCGAATTTCAGTCGAATATTCGGTCGGATTTCAGTCGAATATTCGGTCGGATTTTAGTCGAATATTCGGTCGGATTTCAGTCGAATATTCGGTCGGGTTCGAGTCGAATATTCGGTGGGATTTCAGTCGAATATTCGGTGGGATTTCAGTCGAATATTCGGTCGGGTTCGAGTCGAATATTCGGTGGGATTTCAGTCGAATATTCGGTCGGATTTTCAGTCGAATATTTGGTCGGATTTCAGTCGAATATTCGGTCGGATTTCAGTCGAATATTCGGTCGGATTCCAGTCGAATATTCGGTCGGATTTCAGTCGAATATTCGGCGGGATTTCTATCAGACAACAGTGAAATTACAAAAAAATCTACTCAAACTCAAACAGAAAGACAAATTACCTGTAGCGGTCTATACTCATTAATGAGATGGTGCACATTAATAAACAGAGTCTTCAAATGCTCGAGTTTCTGCAATCGCTCCTGAGAATCCGGACACTTAACCACAATGTCCATCAGGTCGAGATAGTTGGCCAAGATGGAGAAATTCAGCTTCTTCAATTCCCGTTTGTGATCGTAGAGCGCCGGGTACAAGCGGCGAATGCCCTGACTCTCCAGCGAGTGAATGACGGCGTCCTCTTTGGTGCACGGCATGCCGAACATGGCATAGCTGGAGTCCAGGGGCCGGGGCGGAGGCGGCGCGGTGCCGCTGTGCACCTGCTCGTCAGTGTAGCAGTTCACGTACTTCATTGGCGGCAGCGGGAAGGCGCTGATTCTGCTGCTGTCGGACATCTGCAGCTGCGGGGCGGAGGCCGGATTTCAAATTTAGTTAAGTTACTTGGCTTGTCCAATAGGCAATATCCATCAGTGGCATGGCCAGCATGTCTACTTAGGGGATCAGAGCCAGCTAGCTATTAGCAACTCCTAGCCTGGATAATGGGCATGGTGATTACACAATAGTATAACAAAGGGAGAATATAAGAAAAGAACTAAGCTAGATTAGCCACCTTGTGGTGTGGTCATAAACCCTACTGCATTTATCTTACATATGCATTTGCCATTTTCTATGGTTATTGATTTGTATTCTTGTACGATAATAAGTGCAGTGATTGATTTGTTAAATTGTTAGCCATCCATTTTTTTAATTTTTATCCACATGAGCTTGCTTTCTTAATGCTTTTATCAGTCTAACCAACCAGCTAACCAACAAAACACAAAAATACATTAAATACTGCTTCTTGTATTTTCACTAATTTTTACAAAATCAACTATACTCAGGCAAATATCAACTTAGTTGTACAAAAATCTGAACTATGACTAACATGCTAGCCTTATAGTGCCATGAAATTTCATGTCTTTCATGTCCAGTGTACTTTATCATTGCATCCTATTGTATTTTTATACAATACAAAACCTGTATTGCTTAGGAAACATTATGAATGCAATAGTAAACAAATGTTACTATACTGATTTCTAGGCTTTTTCAGGGTTTTCTTTATACTGGATAAATTTTTATTACCTTTATAAGCAGCAGCAGTCTTACTGAAGACTACCAAATTGCAACTCTAATCATTGGCATAGGCTTAGCAGTTACTATGTATGCTAAGTTATTAAACTAGTTGGATAGATTGTTTCCTAGAAAGTATAGCAAGAAGCAACTGAAAGTTATGCAATACAATATTCAGTAAAACAGATGGTAGCTTAAAAGCCAAGTACTGCAAGTTCTTGTTCCAGAACATTATAAGAAGCAAAAGTATGGAGAACTGAATGATAGGTCCTATACCAATATGAATCTTCTCAGCCTAAATGAATGATAGAATATATTAATCACATTTCTGATTATATTGGGTGCCATTTAAGGCTATGGAAGGCTTAAATTAGGAACTGTTGATGTATATTTAACAATAGTATTTAAGAACACATGCAACTTAGTTGTAAGATGCATAGCTAATAAAAAAGATATGTGCTTAGGATAATGGAGAGTTAGAATCCAATGATCTTTGGTCATTATCCAAGCATCAGTAAAGCTTATAAAAAATTAAATTCCCAAAAAATTGCAATCCCAAACTTAAGCAGGCAGCTTTAATGGGATTACTTGTCTTTTATAAGCATCTATTATTGTTTTTTTGCTACTAATGCTTATGTGATAATATTTATACAAGACATTTTCATGAAGACAGCAAAACATTTGATAGCATTTTAGACTAGACAAAATGCTCTTTGTGATATACTAATTGAGTTTGACAGAAATTTAACCTTATCTATTATCATGTTTCTTTTTATGATAAAGCCATGGTTACTAAAGTCCTTTTGGAACTGGAATGACTCAAGAGCACAACTAATCTTGTTATAGACTCAACAAGTGACTTGTTTTTGTATTAAACTATAATTTGCCAGACAGCTTGCATAAAGAGTTGTACTACAATGCAATTGTGGTAGCAACTAATGGAATATACAATGTAGATTTACCAAATGTCTATAATAGATATGTTGCCAAATACCCACAACAATGTTCATTTTCAAGCATGCTTGAAAATTGGTGACAAAAAGTTTAACCAAGTGTCAGGCTATAGTGACTTCTGAATTGCAAAAGCTATCATAGTTGGTCTTAAGAGAAATAATTGATACTATCCTATCCGAGATAAATTAGCAAATATCAGTTGCTTTAGGCTAAAGTCATTATGAATAAAGTTCAAAATTACACCTGACTCTTAAATTGCATGAAAATATTGCAAAATTGCAAGAAAATTATGTTAATTTTAAAAGTACAATTTAATTTGTATGGGTCACATACGAGAATTGCAATGATATTTATTTTGCACAAATTATTAATAGAAAAAAAGTAAATGGTGCGCAGCAGCACTCTATTGTCGCTGATGGCTCGCATCACTTAAGGCCTTTTCATATTGCTTGCTCTGGTTCCAGAACCAGAACCAATTTGTGAAGTATAACTTTTTGTCTCCATAACTAGAGGGAGATACGTGCTATAAAGTTTTTATTATTGAATGACAATCGCCATGAAGAAAGTAAAAAATTGTGCTAAGTTAGGTTGTTAAGGCAGTCAAATATTAACAGAGTTTAATAGTTATACTGCTGTTTTTCTTGGAATTCCGAACCGATTCTGGTTCTGGAATTGCTAATATGAAAAGGCCCTTAGTCGACCTTATTTTTTTCTTCTAAGAACATGCACTTTGCGGCTGATTTATGTTTAAACAAAAGTTTGTTTGACTTTTAATATGTACGCGGACAATAACTATAGAAAGTAGATTTTTACCTAAAAAATTGATTTTAAAAACAATTAAATGCATTATTTTTATAATACCAGAGGAATAATATGTTGTTTCGGTTGAGATGGATAATTATTCAACACGCACACTACACGTATTTTGTCAAAAGTAGTCGTCCTGTGCAACTGCAACTGCGCTACATAGTTTATTCAATTTGTTTGTTCCTGTTGTGTGGAATAATAATAAATCTACTTTGTTTCACTTAACAAAATTTTTGCATACTTTACACTCAGGAAATTGCGAATTTCCCTGTCTAACAAAGGTAATAAAATCCTGTTTTGGGTACGATTACGTTACGTTCCGATAGTAGAACATTCGCAAGACCATAACACTTCTAATATGCTATGAAGAACGACTCCGTAAATAAAGTGGACTGAGTATATGATATTATTCATAAGCAGATGATTGATGAATGAGGAATTAATGAGGTGATCTCTATAAACAAAAACGGTGTTTCTATCAGATAAAGTAGTATATGAAATTGATTTTGGAAAAAAAAGGCTCAACTGATTTTAACGACAGCTCAAACGCACTATTTTAACTCAAAGGCTCAGTGCTCACTGATGTATTTGTTTTTGTATCATGTGAAAATTTAGAAGAAAAAATTATCGCAATTTAAACATTAAATACGATGTTAATGAATATTTCCCCTTCTGCCTTGTACAATCCAAAAATAATAATGGGCGACGTAGCTTGTCACCATTAAGTTTTATTATCATATCTGAAAATGAGGCATTGATGTCTTCTCCATAAATTCTGGCATTAAAGTAGATACCCATTAGTTAAAATTGCTTGGTAGATTTTATATGGTTTTAACGGTTTACCTGAATTGTTAGCTATATTCTACAGAAAAAAGATAAACTTTAAAACGACTGTGTGATATTTATAATAGTAGTTTTTCATTTACAAGTATGACCTTTATTTTTTTCCACATCCACATATTGCAGCAGCGATGTACCAGCAGCCAGGAACTCTCACTCTGAGCGGCAACGTAGCCAACTATGGCAGAATTGTCAAGACAGGCAAGTGGCACTTGTCTCGCGAAGCCGAGCCCAAGGACTACGAGATAAGCACCGACAAGGTTCGAAATCTCAAACGATCGACTTATGACCGATTGGCCGCTGAATCAGGAGCAGTAAGTTGCTCGGCTAGAAACTGCAGCCAACCGTATATTTCTAAATTAAACTTTAATCTATTTACCACACAATTCTCGAAATTTCAAAGTTTGAAGATTCAACCACCTACGGCAGCATGTGCGACCAGCTGCAGACCAAGGGTGATTACACCGAGCACCCTAAAGCGTCCATGGTTACGGCAGAGACTGTAGCCAGTGTTGTCCTTGATCGGTGAGAAACTTACCTGTCTGTTCGTCTTGTCTGTCCGTCTGTCTGTCTGTCTGTCTGTCTGTCTGTCTGTCTGTCTGTCTGTCTGTCTGTCTGTCTGCCTCTCTGCCTATCTAGGGTGATAAATAGATCAGAAATCCGTGAGACCCCACACCCCGCATCCCTCAGCGACATCGGCAGGCCGAGCCGCGGACCCGGCGCCCTGTTTCCCCGGCATTCGAGCGAGTACGACAAGCATCATCTGGAGTCCACGTACAATGCAGACTACGGGGACAGAGTGACCGACGAGCAGATTAAACAGGTGAGACACCTTGCTGAAGACAGTCGAGTCGCGCCAAGAAACTCTAGGCTGGCTGCATTTCACTTCGCTGATCCCCAGAGCACGAGCACACATGCAGATGCGAACTCAGGAAGGCACACAATCTGTTCTTTAACACCCAACTTTGGCGCCCCTGACACCCAGCTTTGGCGCCCCTGACACCCAGCTTTGGCGCCCCTGACACCCAACTATGGCGCCCCTGACACCCAATTTTGGCGCGCCTGACACCCAGTTTTGGCGCGCCTGACACCCAGCTTTGGCGCCCCTGACACCCAGCTTTGGCGCCCCTGACACCCAACTTTGGCGCCCCTGACACCCAGTTTTGGCGCGCCTGACACCCAGTTTTGGCGCGCCTGACACCCAGCTTTGGCGCCCCTGACACCCAGCTTTGGCGCCCCTGACACCCAGCTTTGGCGCCCCTGACACCCAACTTTGGCGCCCCTGACACCCAACTTTGGCGCCCCTGACACCCAACTTTGGCGCCCCTGACACCCAGTTTTGGCGCCCCTGACACCCAACTTTGGCGCCCCTGACACCCAACTTTGGCGCCCCTGACACCCAACTTTGGCGCCTCTGACACCCGACTTGTCGCTCACAAAAACTTTGACACAAAGGTGTTATTTACTTACACAATTATAAAGGTACACACCGCAGGATATTGGCTCATCTGCACTTCTCACTAATATAAGTAGGCTGATTAGCTGCACATCCGTTCCTTTCACAGAAATGCGAATCGGAAAACAAAGTCGAGCGGCCAGACGAGGACCTCCTGACGGCGGCTAACAAGCGGCCCCTATCACAGTTCTGCGACACCGCCGGACACCGCAGGCAGGGCCGGAACACCTGGCAGGATGAGACCGGGGTGTACGCCAACACGCACCTGAGGCGGCAGGCGCACGCCTACAAGAACCCGCTGACGGGCGAAGGGCACACCTTTCTGTCCGAGTATCAGAAGTAGCTGGGGGCGACCACTGATGCGGGATTGAAGGAATTTCGACTCTGTTTTTCTGTACTTCGACAGACTGAGGGGTGACGTCATCTGACAGATTGTCGTGTGGCGCCATATGATATATTATTGGCGAGTGGCGTCATCTGACAAAAATTGTTGGGTTTGGGTGGCGCCATCTGACAGATTGTTGGGTTTGGGTGGCGCCATCTAACAGATTTTTGGGTTTGGGTGGCGCCATCTGACAGATTGTTGGGTTTGGGTGGCGCCATCTGACAGATTGTTGGGTTTGGGTGGCGCCATCTGACAGATTTTTGGGTTTGGGTGGCGCCATCTAACAGATTGTTGGGTTTGGGTGGCGCCATCTAACAGATTGTTGGGTTTGGGTGGCGCCATCTGACAGATTGTTGGGTTTGGGTGGCGCCATCTGACAGATTGTTGGGTTTGGGTGGCGCCATCTGACAGATTTTTGGGTTTGGGTGGCGCCATCTGACAGATTTTTGGGTTTGGGTGGCGCCATCTGACAGATTTTTGGGTTTGGGTGGCGCCATCTGACAGATTTTTGGGTTTGGGTGGCGCCATCTGACAGATTGTTGGGGCAGGTATATTGCAGTGTCACTTAGGATTTTGCCTTAAGCCTCTAAACTGACTGATGTGTAAATTTACCTTATTTTCAAAATTTCCTTTAATTACAATTACCTGTCAATCGAACTAAGCTAAGAAATTTTCGATCAGTTTAACTACAAAATAAACCTATCACAGATTAGTTAAATCAGTTTTGCATTCTGCAAGCGTTTAGCGTTAAAGTTTTACATGACATTTATCAATTTTGTGCTTAAAACCGCTGTTCTTTCATTTTTATTGAAATAGCGAGACAAGTAACATCTGATACTACTTGCGGTAGCCACTATCGGGAATTTTTCCAATTGGGTATCTATTCCAGTCTAATTGGGTAGCTATTCCAGTCTAATTGGGTAGCTATTCCAGTATAATTGGGTAGCTATCCAATATACTAAAAATGAAAATCTTGCTTGCTTGCTTGCTTGCTTGTAATCGATTAGAGAAAAAATGGCTTAACCGATTTTCATGAGACTTGCACTGTTCGATCAGAAATTTTCCCGTGACGGTACATGCATCGTGGCTAAGAAATTGCTCGATGCTAAAGGCATTAAATATTCGAAAAACATGCTTTTTTGCAAAGGTCAAGCAAACTTTTTGACTTGAAATGCATTGTAAGAATGCTAGAGAAAAAACTGACTGGTTGAATTCTGATTCTGAAATAGATTGCATCATAAATGAATTGTAACTCCGACTTGAATTGCGTCACAGTATTGAAAATGCAGTGTGGAAGCGTAGCACCAGACGTGATTTAGATTGCGTAACCATATTGTCAACTTTAATTGAGACTGATACTGACTTGCCTGGGAAATTGATTATGTCATAACTGCTTCGTTAGTGAGTGTTGAATTATATAAGTGCTACAATCTCATTTATAAATTCAATAATAGCTAGCCTAGATGTGAACAGACTAGACTGCAAATGCAGCGACCTGGGTTCGAATCTTAGTAGTGAAAAGTTTTTTTATTAAAAGCTTTTATTAAAGGACAAATAAAGGACAAAAGGCGTCATGTAAAAAAGCATAGAAGCGTCATGTAAACAATCATTGAAGCGTCATGTAAAAGTCATAGAAGCGTCATGTAAACAATCATAGAAGCGTCATGTAAAAAATCATAGAAGCGTCATGTAAACAATCATAGAAGCGTCATGTAAAAATCATAGAAGCGTCATGTAAAAAATCATACAAGCGTCATGTAAAAATCATAGAGTTTAAAAGATCATAGAAGCGTCATGTAAAAAATCATAGAAGCGTCATGTAAAAAATCATAGAAGCGTCATGTAAAAAATCATAGAAGCGTCATGTAAACAATCAAAGAAGCGTCATGTAAACAATCATAGAAGCGTCATGTAAACAATCATAGAAGCGTCATGTAAAAAATCATAGAAGCGTCATGTAAACAATCATAGAAGCGTCATGTAAAAAATCATAGAAGCGTCATGTAAAAATCATAGAGTTTAAAAGATCATAGAAGCGTCATGTAAAAAATCATAGAAGCGTCATGTAAAAAATCATAGAAGCGTCATGTAAAAAATCATAGAAGCGTCATGTAAACAATCATAGAAGCGTCATGTAAAAAATCATAGAAGCGTCATGTAAAAAATCATAGAAGCGTCATGTAAACAATCATAGAAGCGTCATGTAAAAAATCATAGAAGCGTCATGTAAACAATCAAAGAAGCGTCATGTAAACAATCATAGAAGCGTCATGTAAAAAATTATAGAAGCGTCATGTAAAAAATCAAAGAAGCGTCATGTAAACAATCATAGAAGCGTCATGTAAAAAATCATAGAAGCGTCATGTAAAAATCATAGAGTTTAAAAGATCATAGAAGCGTCATGTAAAAAATCATAGAAGCGTCATTTAAACAATCATAGAAGCGTCATGTAAACAATCATAGAAGCGTCATGGAAACAATCATAGAAGCGTCATGTAAAAAATCATAGAAGCGTCATGTAAAAAATCATAGAAGCGTCATGAAAACAATCATAGAAGCGTCATGTAAAAAATCATAGAAGCGTCATGTAAACAATCATAAAAGCGTCATGTAAAAAATCATAGAAGCGTCATGTAAAAATCATAGAGTTTAAAAGATCATAGAAGCGTCATGTAAAAAATCATAGAAGCGTCATGTAAAAAATCATAGAAGCGTCATGTAAACAATCATAGAAGCGTCATGTAAACAATCATAGAAGCGTCATGTAAACAATCATAGAAGCGTCATGTAAAAAATCATAGAAGCGTCATGTAAACAATCATAGAAGCGTCATGTAAAAAATCATAGAAGCGTCATGTAAACAATCATAAAAGCGTAATGTAAAAAATCATAGAAGCGTCATGTAAAAATCATAGAGTTTAAAAGATCATAGAAGCGTCATGTAAAAAATCATAGAAGCGTCATGTAAAAAATCATAGAAGTGTCATGTAAAAAATCATAGAAGCGTCATGAAAAAATCATAGAAGCGTCATGTAAACAATCATAGAAGCGTCATGTAAACAATCATAGCAGCGTCATGTAAACAATCATAGAAGCGTCATGTAAAAAATCATAGAAGCGTCATGTAAACAATCATAGAAGCGTCATGTAAACAATCATAGAAGCGTCATGTAAAAAATCATAGAAGCGTCATGTAAAAAATCATAGAAGCGTCATGTAAACAATCATAGAAGCGTCATGTAAACAATCATAGAAGCGTCATGTAAAAAATCATAGAAGCGTCATGTAAAAAATCATAGAAGCGTCATGTAAACAATCATAGAAGCGTCATGTAAAAAATCATAGAAGCGTCATGTAAACAATCATAGAAGCGTCATTTAAACAATCATAGAAGCGTCATGTAAACAATCATAGAAGCGTCATGTAAAAAATCATTGAAGCGTCATGTAAAAAATCATAGAAGCGTCATGTAAACAATCATAGAAGCGTCATGTAAACAATCATAGAAGCGTCATGTAAACAATCATAGAAGCGTCATGTAAACAATCATAGAAGCGTCATGTAAACAATCATAGAAGCGTCATGTAAAAAATCATAGAAGCGTCATGTAAACAATCATAGAAGCGTCATGTAAAAAATCATAAAAGCGTCGTTTAAAAAATCATAGAAGCGTCATGTAAACAATCATATAAGCGTCATGTAAAAAATCATAGAAGCGTCATGTAAAAAATCATAGAAGCGTCATGTAAAAAATCATAGAAGCGTCATGTAAAAAATCATAGAAGCGTCATGTAAAAATCATAGAAGCGTCATGTAAAAATCATAGAAGCGTCATGTAAACAATCATAGAAGCGTCATGTAAAAAATCATAGAAGCGTCATGTAAAAAATCATAGAAGCGTCATGTAAAAAATCATAGAAGCGTCATGTAAACAATCATAGAAGCGTCATGTAAAAAATCATAGAAGCGTCATGTAAACAATCATAGAAGCGTCATGTAAAAAATCATAGAAGCGTCATGTAAAAAATCATAGAAGCGTCATGTAAAAAATCATAGAAGCGTCATGTAAAAAATCATAGAAGCGTCATGTAAAAAATCATAGAAGCGTCATGTAAAAAATCATAGAAGCGTCATGTAAAAAATCACAGAAGCGTCGTTTAAACAATCATAGAAGCGTCATGTAAAAAATCATAGAAGCGTCATGTAAACAATCATAGAAGCGTCAATAAAAAAAAGCCTTATATAAAAACTAATGGAAGTGTCATTTGAGAAATCATAGAAGCGTCATGGAAGAATAAAAGAAGCGTCATGTAAAAATCAAACGAAGCGTCATGTCAGACCTGAAAGAAGTGTCATGTAAAAATTAAAAGAAGCTATTGTGCTGTGCTGGGGAGACTTACTGAGATGTCAAAGGCTTACGGAGAAAAACTGAGATTACGGGGGGGGGTTTCTGAGCTGTCAAAGCAAAAGTCAGAAACTACTTCAAACTTCATGTACTTTCCTCAATTTTTTATTACATTCTTTGTTGGCTCGCCACGGGGGGCGCTGATAGAAGAAGAGTCATGTAAAAAAGAAAAGAAGCACTATGTATACATAAAAGAAAAGTCATGTCGAAGTTAAAAGATTCATTTGGGAATTGCTACGATGTCAAGGCTTGGAGGGAATCGTTATAGTGCTGTGATTCTTAAAGAAGGAATCACTAAAATGTCAAGGCTTAGGGGAGAAGAATTGCTGAGATTTCAAGGCTTTAGGTTGGGTTAAAGTTAGGTTTAGGTCAGGTTTGGGTTGAGGGTTAGATTTTAGCGGGTTTAAAGGTTAACAGGGGATTTTTCAGATATCAAGGTTTATGGGGGGCATTCCTGACATGTCAAGGCTAACGGGGGGAATAGCTGAGATGTCAAGGCTCATGGGGGAATAAATGAGATGTCAAGGCTAAAGTCAGAAGCAAGGACTACTTAAGTAGTCCTTGGTCAGAAGCTACATGTAGTCTATTGAAAACTTTTTTTCAATATTTGTTGGCTCCTCACGGGAGGGATCGCTGATAGAAAAAGCGTAATGTAAAAATAAAAGAAGCTTCATGTCGAAGTTAAGAGATTCATTTGGGAATCCCTACGATGTCGAGGCTTCCAGGGAATCGCTATAATGCTGTAGTGCTATAATGACTGTTGGAGAGAATTACTGAAATGTCAATGCTTTAGGGTTAGGGTTAGGGTTAGGGTTAGGGCTAGGGTTAGGGCTAGGGTTAGGGCTAGGGTTAGGGTTAGAAGGTTGACAGATTTTTTAAGATTTCAAGGCTTATGGGGCATTGCTAAGATGTCAAGGGGATTGATATGCTAAGGCTTGTGGGGGGATTTTCTGACATGTCAAGGCTTACAAGGTATAATGCAAAGAGACGCTTACATGTAGTTTATTAAAAAAACTTGTACTGCATTTTTTTGGCTCCCCAACGGGGGGCGCTGATTGCTAGTTCCAGTCTAATTGGGTAGCTATTCCAGTCTAATTGAGTAGCTATTCCAGTCTAATTGGGTAGCTTTTCCAGTATAATTGGGTAGCTATTCCAGTCTAATTGGGTAGCTATTCCAGTCTAATTGGGTAGCTATTCCAGTCTAATTGGGTAGCTATTCCAGTCTAATTGAGTAGCTATTCCAGTCTAATTGGGTAGCCATTCCAGTCTAATTGGGTAGCTATTCCAGTCTAATTGGGTAGCCATTCCAGTCTAATTGGGTAGCTATTCCAGTCTAATTGGGTAGCTATTCCAGTCTAATTGGGTAGCTATTCCAGTATAATTGGGTAGCTATTCCAGTCTAATTGGGTAGCCATTCCAGTCTAATTGGGTAGCCATTCCAGTATAATTGGGTAGCTATTCCAGTATAATTGGGTAGCTATTCCAGTCTAATTGGGTAGCTATTCCAGTCTAATTGGGTAGCCATTCCAGTCTAATTGGGTAGCTATTCCAGTCTAATTGGGTAGCCATTCCAGTATAATTGGGTAGCTATTCCAGTATAATTGGGTAGCTATTCCAGTCTAATTGGGTAGCCATACCAGTCTAATTGGGTAGCTATTCCAGTATAACTGGGTAGCTATTCCAGTCTAATTGGGTAGCTATTCCAGTATAATTGGGTAGCTATTCCAGTCTAATTTGGGTAGCTATTCCAGTATAACTGGGTAGCTATTCCAGTCTAATTGGGTAGCTATTCCAGTCTAATTGGGTAGCTATTCCAGTATAATTGGGTAGCTATTCCAGTATAATTGGGTAGCTATTCCAGTCTAATTGGGTAGCTATTCCAGTCTAATTGGGTAGCTATTCCAGTATAATTGGGTAGCTATTCCAGTATAATTGGGTAGCTATTCCAGTCTAATTGGGTAGCTATTCCAGTCTAATTGAGTAGCTATTCCAGTCTAATTGGGTAGCTATTACAGTCTAATTGGGTAGCTATTCCAGTCTAATTGGGTAGCCATTCCAGTCTAATTGGGTAGCTATTCCAGTCTAATTGGGTAGCCATTCCAGTCTAATTGGGTAGCTATTCCAGTCTAATTGGGTAGCTATTCCAGTCTAATTGGGTAGCTATTCCAGTCTAATTGGGTAGCTATTCCAGTCTAATTGGGTAGCCATTCCAGTCTAATTGGGTAGCCATTCCAGTCTAATTGGGTAGCTATTCCAGTATAATTGGGTAGCTATTCCAGTCTAATTGGGTAGCTATTCCAGTCTAATTGGGTAGCCATTCCAGTCTAATTGGGTAGCTATTCCAGTCTAATTGGGTAGCTATTACAGTCTAATTGGGTAGCTATTCCAGTCTAATTGGGTAGCCATTCCAGTCTAATTGGGTAGCTATTCCAGTCTAATTGGGTAGCTATTCCAGTATAATTGGGTAGCTATTCCAGTCTAATTGGGTAGCTATTCCAGTCGAATTGGGTAGCTATTCCAGTATAATTGGGTAGCTATTCCAGTCTAATTGGGTAGCTATTCCAGTCGAATTGGGTAGCTATTCCAGTCTAATTGGGTAGCTATTCCAGTCTAATTGGGTAGCTATTCCAGTCTAATTGGGTAGCCATTCCAGTCTAATTGGGTAGCTATTCCAGTCTAATTGGGTAGCCATTCCAGTCTAATTGGGTAGCTATTCCAGTCTAATTGGGTAGCCATTCCAGTCTAATTGGGTAGCCATTCCAGTATAATTGGGTAGCTATTCCAGTATAATTGGGTAGCTATTCCAGTCTAATTGGGTAGCTATTCCAGTCTAATTGGGTAGCCATTCCAGTCTAATTGGGTAGCTATTCCAGTCTAATTGGGTAGCCATTCCAGTATAATTGGGTAGCTATTCCAGTATAATTGGGTAGCTATTCCAGTCTAATTGGGTAGCCATTCCAGTCTAATTGGGTAGCTATTCCAGTATAACTGGGTAGCTATTCCAGTCTAATTGGGTAGCTATTCCAGTATAATTGGGTAGCTATTCCAGTCTAATTTGGGTAGCTATTCCAGTATAACTGGGTAGCTATTCCAGTCTAATTGGGTAGCTATTCCAGTCTAATTGGGTAGCTATTCCAGTATAATTGGGTAGCTTTTCCAGTATAATTGGGTAGCTATTCCAGTCTAATTGGGTAGCTATTCCAGTCTAATTGGGTAGCTATTCCAGTATAATTGGGTAGCTATTCCAGTATAATTGGGTAGCTATTCCAGTCTAATTGGGTAGCTATTCCAGTCTAATTGAGTAGCTATTCCAGTCTAATTGGGTAGCTATTACAGTATAATTGGGTAGCTATTCCAGTCTAATTGGGTAGCCATTCCAGTCTAATTGGGTAGCTATTCCAGTCTAATTGGGTAGCTATTCCAGTCTAATTGGGTAGCTATTCCAGTCTAATTGGGTAGCTATTCCAGTCTAATTGGGTAGCCATTCCAGTCTAATTGGGTAGCCATTCCAGTCTAATTGGGTAGCTATTCCAGTCTAATTGGGTAGCTATTCCAGTCTAATTGGGTAGCTATTCCAGTCTAATTGAGTAGCTATTCCAGTCTAATTGGGTAGCTATTACAGTATAATTGGGTAGCTATTCCAGTCTAATTGGGTAGCCATTCCAGTCTAATTGGGTAGCTATTCCAGTCTAATTGGGTAGCTATTCCAGTATAATTGGGTAGCTATTCCAGTCTAATTGGGTAGCTATTCCAGTCTAATTGGGTAGCCATTCCAGTCTAATTGGGTAGCTATTCCAGTCTAATTTGGGTAGCGACTCGCTCTAAACTATTACTTTGTACATGCAATAAAATTTTTATAATGAAGCAAAAAGTTCGAACTAAATCGAATAGGATTAAAACTAAAACATCAATCGCCAAGACAGTAAAAAATTTGAAAGTACATGGAAGTGCTTTATATTTTGGGTTAATAGAACTTTACAGTTAGTTCCGTTCAAATCAAAAATAACGCAAAGTTAGAAATTTCCATGTAATCTACAGTAGTATTATACAAACTGATCTCATATTGTGTGATATAGCTTTTGAATTTTTTATGTTCAAACTCTCTAGTAATCTAAAATGTAGCATTTCCTATGAGTTATGAACAGTCCGATAAATTGGTGCCTGTTGGTCATGGGACTCACAACGGGATTGGGGTCATGGGACTCACAACGGGATTGGGGTCATGGGACTCACAACGGGATTGGGGTCATGGGACTCACAACGGGATTGGGATCATGGGACTCACAACGGGATTGGGGTCATGGGACTCACAACGGGATTGGGGTCATGGGACTCACAATGGGATGGGATTGGGGTCATGGGACTCACAACGGGATTGGGATCATGGGACTCACAACGGGATTGGGGTCATGGGACTGACTCACAACGGAATTGGGGTCATGGGACTCACAACGGGATTGGGGTCATGGGACTGACTCACAACGGGATTGGGGTCATGGGACTCACAACGGGATTGGGATCATGGGACTCACAACGGGATTGGGGTCATGGGACTGACTCACAACGGAATTGGGGTCATGGGACTCACAACGGGATTGGGGTCATGGGACTCACAACGGGATTGGGGTCATGGGACTCACAACGGGATTGGGATCATGGGACTCACAACGGGATTGGGGTCATGGGACTGACTCACAACGGAATTGGGGTCATGGGACTCACAACGGGATTGGGATCATGGGACTCACAACGGGATTGGGGTCATGGGACTGACTCACAACGGAATTGGGGTCATGGGACTCACAACGGGATTGGGGTCATGGGACTGACTCACAACGGGATTGGGGTCATGGGACTCATAACGGGATTGGGGTCATGGGACTCACGACAGGATTGGGGTCAAGGGACTCAGATGAGAATGGATTGGTTGGTCGTTGGTCGTGACAATTATTCGGTCTGTGGGTCATTGACTTAATTAGAAAATAGCTGTCAATTGAGTCAGCACAGCAGCACTGCTCTAAGAACGCATCAGAAATGTCGCAGCACAATGAGAAAGCTTATAGCATCACGATCTGGACGTCCAAGAGTAAGACTCCATTATATCTGTGAAGATCTGTATCCATAGGCAGCGAACTTTGACCTGTGCTGTGGTGTCGGAAGAGGCTGAGGCTGCTGGTGCTGCTGGTGCTGCTGGTGCTGCTGGTGCTGCTGGTGCAGCTGGTGCTGCTGGTGCTGCTGGTGCTGCTGGTGCTGTTGGTGCTGCTGGTGCTGCTGGTGCTGCTGGTGCTGTTGGTGCTGCTGGTGCTGCTGATGTTGCTGCTGCTGCTGGTGCAGCTGGTGCTGCTGGTGCTGCTGGCGCTGCTGGTGCTGCTGGTGCTGCTGATGCTGCTGGTGCTGCTGGTGCTGCTGGTGCTGCTGGTGCTGCTGGTGCTGCTGGTGCTGCTGGTGCTGCTGTAGTTGGTTCACTGAGAGCTGTACCACGGGTTCGGCAAGGCTGCCACCACTGCTGCTGCTCGCTGGACTGCAGCTGCCAATGCCGCTTGTGGACGCCGACGAGAAAGACTCTCCGGAGCCGGCCGGAGGCCTCGAGTCCGCGACGTCCGGGCACTCGCTAGTTGAGACGCCGACGAAAGCCGGGTTGGTGCAGCCGTCGGAGCCCGCTGGTGCAGCTGTCAGGGCGGCGATGGCGGGCCGCGCGGGCAGGTCGGGCAGGGCGGAGTACCTGCTGGCCGGCCGGATGCCCAGCCGAGTGCAGCGCAGCAGGCGGTCGCGGTCGAGCTGTCGCTTCACCAGCCGGAAGTGCAGACCGAAGACGAGCATGAGCAGTGCGCCGAGAATCAATAGCGCCACACCCAGGTAGGTTGCGGCTTTGGCGCCAACTGAGGCGCCGCTGTCGCCGACAGTTGCCGACACGGCGCTGCTGTCGTTGGCGGCGCCGGCCAGGACGCAGACGATGCCGAAGACGATGCTGATGAGGCTGGCGCCGAACTCGATCCAGCAGGGCCGGGTGGCGAGGCTGCAGATCGGCTCGTGCGTGCCCGTCCGGCTGCTGCGGAGGCTCTGGCAGTCTGACGACATCGCTTTTGAACTGAGAATTTTGACGGCTGCTCAACAGTAGCTAAGCCTACATTACTGTCAGAACAATCTGCAGTGGGCAGCCTTTAGGGTGCAATTCAAGACTAGGAAGTGACTGAGCTCAATAATCCCCTTACTCAAATATAGGCGCACGGAGGGGGGTTGGTTGCGGGGGAGAGAAAAGAACTGAGGCCGGGGCTGCTCTGCAGCCACCTTCCTTTCCCTCGCTCTGCTCCTCTGTCTGCAGCTAGCTGGAATCACTCTCGCCCTGTGCGCTGCAGCTCAGCTTCTCAGTGCAGTGCAGTCCAATGAGGCTCCAGCGCCGAAGTACACAAGCCAGCGCTCACACGGGGACCGAGAAATGCATTGGGCTGTTCTAAAGCTTGCCGAAGCACTCTACGTGTGCGCCCATTGTTCTGCCCTTGCTTTGCTATTTGTTAGCTTTTAAACGCTAGCAAACAACAGCTGGTAATGAGCGAAGAGAAGTTTTGCAGTGTCTGTGCCAACCTTACCCCAGAGAAATGAGCTCACTGTGCACCGATTCGGGGTCATCAGCTGCCTTTTTATTTTGTTCTTAATAGGTTTTAATAAGCTGAAGCAAAGAACAAAAATCAGAGAAAAGGCAGAGATATTTCAAACAGACAGACAGACAGACAGACAGACAGACAGACAGACAGACAGACAGACAGACAGACAGACAGACAGACAGACAGACAGACAGACAGACAGACAGACAGACAGACAGACAGACAGACAGACAGACAGACAGAGAGACAGACAGACAGACAGACAGACAGACAGACAGACAGACAGACAGACAGACAGACAGACAGACAGACAGACAGACAGACAGACAGACAGACAGACAGACAGACAGACAGACAGACAGACAGACAGACAAAGACGTTCTGTAAATTTACAGTTTGTTTCTGTTTTTATGTTTTGTCAAAAGCAATACAAATCGGTTTAAAAAAGATACAAAAAACAGTTTAATTGCAGTATATTTAGCCTTCCTGCATAGCTAGGATCATGTAAATACAAATAGAAATTATAGCACTAAAACGGATGCAAATTACGTGAGCTTGAGCTATGACAGTACCCAACAGCGTATTTGAGTATTTACTGATAAATAGTTAATTACAAGTTATTATGCACATGCGCCCACCCAGCCTACTCATAGTAGTTCGCTCTCTCGATAAATCGGAAAACTGGCCCTGCGCAGCCGCTTGATCCGGTGGTAGCTGTCCAAATAGACGCTAATGGGAAGCCGTCGAGACCA
Source organism: Macrostomum lignano (assembly GCA_002269645.1). Classification (NCBI taxonomy): domain Eukaryota; kingdom Metazoa; phylum Platyhelminthes; family Macrostomidae; genus Macrostomum; species Macrostomum lignano. The sequence continues at coordinate 349,762 of NIVC01000237.1, forward strand.
GCCGTGTACCTGCCAGCTGCCCGGCGGCAGAGTCGACTCAATGTCCGACACGCTGACCTCATCGTCGTTGGCTTCGGGCGGACAGTCATCGTCTGAGTGGCTGCCGCCTCCGCGGCCGTCGCTCTGGAAGCCGGACTCCGGCTCGCTGACCGGCCTGTCCACCTGGCCGCGCCTTGACGCCAATAACAATGGATGCTCGCTGGAGGCGCCCGTGGCTGCCAGCTGTTGCTGACGGCAGCAGCAGCGTCGAGTGCGACATCGGTGGCGACGCAGCTGCGGCTGACGTTCCCGCGGTTCCGCCGCCAAGAAGTCAGCCGCCGTGTGCTGCTTGTTGAGCATCCCTCGACGCTGTTGACTGCTGTCGTCATTTTTGTTGACTACAACGATGCGTCGTGGCGAACGGCGAGCGGACGAGCGCGTCAGGCCGAGTAGGGCGCCTGCCAGCACCAGGAAGCTGAGCAGGCAGGACAGCAGCGCCCAGGCGGCTCCGGCTGGAACCCGGTTAACGCCTGTGGAGGCCAGGGCGGCGGCCGCAGAGCCGGCGGGCAGCAGCTCGGACAGCTGGCTTGGATCGACATCGGCGACAACAACGCGGCGGCTCCGGCTGAGCAGGGCGCACGAGGTTGCCGCGATGCGAAATCGTCTTTGAGTAGCGGCCGCCTGAGCAGCTTGAACTCGGAGTAGCGGCTGGGCGTCGATGGACAGCGATGCCCTCGGCTGAAGCACCTGCGCGAATTCTTCCCAGCTGTCTCCCTTATCGAGGCTCGAGTCCCAAACGCCAACCTCAAGCCGGTAGTAGAGCACCGGCACCAGGGTGCTCATCGGCGGTTGCCAAGCGATACACAGAACGCCGGCACTGACGACATCGAAGCTGGCTGGCACAGGCGGACCCGGCCGAGGCCCCAAGCTGCGCTGGATTGGCGGGAACCAGGGCCGTCCAGAGCGATCCCGGGGCAGCGGCCGGTCGGCCAGCTCAGGCGAATAGCCAGCCGTTCGGCCGGCTGTCGTCTCTGGCCGGACTCGCATCTCCAGCGCCGAACTGCCAACCGATTTTGACGTTAGCGACAGCTCGTATGCCGTGTCGGCTAGCAGCTTGGTCACCGTGGCCTCGGTGGCCGTTGGCGGGTCTGCCAGCTGGCTATTCCAGGTCTTGTCGCCCAGGCGCCGGTACCAGACGGTGTAGTGCAATGCACGACCCGCGTCATAAGCCGGCTGCCACGTCAGATGCAGGGAGAAGGGCGTCACGCTGACGACTGTCAGGTTGGCTGGCGGGTGCGGAGAGGTGAGCTCCACCAGTAGACGCGCTGAAGCAGCCAATGGCAGCACGGGGTTCTCCAGAGCGCAGGTGTAGGTCCCCTCAAGGTCGGGTTGGACGTCCCGAACGGACAGCTCCTGGTCCAGCGGGTCATATGCAAGTCTCCTGTCCCGGTAGTCAAGGCGCCGACCGTTGCGCAGCCAGACGAGGCCGGTGGGGACATTCGAAGGTGCCCAGAATGCGCAGGGCATTCGCACCGACTCTCCCAGAGCCAGTTGGTACAGCGCCAACGGTCGGGCGATGAACCGAGGCGACTGCACTGTCTGAACAGTAAACTCGGGCGTCCAGGAGCTCCAGGTGTTGAAACTGCTGGCAGTTTGAAGGGCGCGACAGCGGTACCTGCCGGAGTGCGACGGTGTGACCAGGTTGAACCGGTAGCGCCTGCCCAGGTAGGCCGCTCCAATGGGCGAGCTGTTGCGAATCCAGTCTGTGGTATCAACTGGCGGATTAGCAAACACGGGACAGGTGAGCGAGCCCGGCTGGCCGAGCGGCAGGAACTGGTCTCGACTAGAATTCGGCAATAAAGTCGGCGGATGCAGCACAGTGACGGCGCTGGGCCGGCTTATCAAGTGCAGCTCCGATCCAACCATGACTTGGCACCGGTAGGTTCCGGAGTGACTGTGGTCCAGTGCGGGGAAAATCAAAGAGCTGTTCTGGTGGCCTACGGCGACGGACGCATCGGGCGATGAGCGAAGCGACGTCCAGAGTTTGAGCTTCGAACCCGGCTGGGCTCGCTGCCAATTGACTCGAGCGCGCAGGCCTGGGTCAGCGTGAAAGTCGCACGGCAGCTCCAGTCGGGCGCCTTCGACTGCCGTTGTTTGACTCGGCGGCGGCCGGTGAATGAAGGCGGCGCCGGCGCCGACCAGAACTGTGAAATCGAATTCGCTCACTCCGTAAGGGTTTTTTATACGACAGGCGTACCTGCCAGAATCGTTGACGTTGAGGTTGTACACCTGCAACTGTTCCGGCAAGTGCCGGTCGATGCGAACCCGGCCTCGGTTGGCCAGGGGACGCTCGTTGACCAGCCAGGAGACACTTGGCTGGGGCCGGCCGCGAAACTTCGGGCAACGAAGTACAACGTATTCGCCAGCCTGTCTGTGAAGAGTCCTGGTCAGTACAGCCGATTCATTCGCCTCGAACTTCGGCAGCAGCCAAAGTTGAAGATGAAATTCCTGGACGCTGTTGTCGCCATTCTCCAGCTCAACACGGCATGAGTACAGGCCGTTGTCCCTCTCCCGGAGATGAGTCAGGTTGAACCGGTGCATCTGCGATGACGGAGACTGGACTGTCAGCCGGTGGAAATAGCCGCTGCCAAGGCTGGCCGGGAAATTGCCGTGCCGCTCGAACGCGAGCTTGTTTGACTTGGTGAGGCTGAGCTGCTTCACTGCTGAGACGTCTGACGGTGGCGTTCCTGTTGACGATGGAATCCGGCAGTCTAGCAGGACGCTGCCGCCCTCCACCGCGCGCAGCTCGGCGGAGTCGCCCTCGAGACAGCGCAGGGCGAGCAGCACCGCCACCAGCAGGGCCAAGAGTTTGCAGGCCATGCAGATGATTAGGCCTCTGTTGCTTCTTTACAGTCTTGAGCAGACATTTCTCAGCCACCGATGCTCAGCCTTTGGCTTCCTTTTCTTTGCAGGTGTAGAACTAATTTAGCTAATTTAATTAACGCAAAATAAGTTGCTGCGCAGTTTGCATTAGAAATTGTCCAGAATTTGGGCTCCCTGTGCAAAGATTTTCTCAGCCAGGAGAGAGGCTCATTGTTCACTTAATCTCCGCTGGTTCCTCGCCTGAGGAAGTCTGGCTGTTGCGGCTAGGAATGCGAGAGGCGAGAGCGATCTCTCAGCTCCTGGTCCTGATTATCTTCACTTTGCTGTTGAATTGTGTTCAAGGCCTGCTTTTTATCCTCTTCACTTCTCTGCAGAAAAAAACAGCTTGCTTGGCTTCCACAGTGATTGCCTAATGCAAGCTGCGTCCGACTGCCACCTTGCCCACCCCTGCCGCCCCGAGGCCACATGGGGTTCGTTCAGCTAGGGGGGCTGCCCGCGACCACCCAGTTAGTGAGGTCTTGGTTGGCTGGCTGGCTGATTGAACAGTAGGCGGCCTTCCCTGGGCCATCTCTCCTATCGGTTCTGCCTCTCTCTCTCTCTCCGGCTCTCACTCACTCTGCGCCGTTCCGTGCAGTGAGTCACAGTCGGAGCCGCTCCGCTCACGCGCGCGTGGCCCCCTTCTCTTCCCGCCTTCCTTATCTCGGCCCCTACAAGACCTGCGTAAGTTAAGTCGTCCTTTGTCTGTGTTGTGTATCTCGTGAGCACGTTCATTAGCAGGCACAGACAGCTATGAGCGGTCTGGGCGCGTTATTGGAGGACCTTACAGACAGAAAAAGAAGGAAGTGAGGTCTAGGACTCCAGACTGTAGAACACCCCCAGCACCCAAGGACCCATGAACGAGAGAATGTAGAAAGCGATGAAGACCGGTTTTTTCAACTCTCCCCAGCTCCAGTCTTCTCTGCTCCAGTGAGTACAGTTGGAGAAAGGCGGGTTGGGTGGGGGCGGAGGGCGAGCAGAGCAGATGGAGTATTCGGAGTGTGGGTGTGGGTTGCGATATTGCGTAACCGAGCAGCTGCCAGACAGGCCTGGTCGCCACGGGCTGCGAGACCCACGAACCCTATGCCAACAGTACCTACCATATTTGCAAAGCATTCGAAACCCTGAACGAAAATGGATCGAGATGGCTTTCTATTCTCTGCCCCTTGACAGAAACTGTACAGCCAATATTGACTGCCGTGGAGAGGGAGAGGCAGAGAGGCTGTGTTGACAGTGACAGATGAGGCTCGAGGATCGACGAGCGAAAAAATGAATTTCAGGCTGCGCTCGAGTGCAGACGTATAGAAATGGGCCTGAGGTCGACGCTGGTGACGAATGCGGATTTCTGTGCAAACTGGTGCAAATTTGCTTTAGCAAGTTTGTCAGTAGCTGATTTCAGTCCGCCCAAAATGAGTGTCTGTCTGCTGCGCCAAAATGAGTGTTAGTGGCGCCAAAATGAGTGCCTGCGGCTCCAAAATGAGTGCCTGCGGCTTTAAAATGAGTGCTAACAACACCGATTCCCCAAATAATGTAGGAATGTAGTCATGTAGAATTATCGGCGTTGTTCTCCCTCCCCCCTCGCCATAAAATCCACGACGACGTCCCTGACAGCAATGGATGCATATAGAAAGAAGACCGGTATTAGCTGTGGTGTGAATTTATTGGGCATGAATTATGAAATCAGGAATGGTAACAAGATTTAATGCAGGATTTAGTGATGAGTCAGACTGAGAGAAGGCATCACGAGAGGCAGAACAACTGGAGCAGAGATATGGCAGCCAAGCACTTGAACGAAGGGCCATTTCCTGCATGCAGCAAGATCCAGCGATGACAGAATTGCATTATGTTAGCCAGCCTGGTGCTTCATTCAGTTCAATAATAGCTATAGGCTCCCTCTGACATTGCTTAGACTGACATGTCGTTGTCAAACACGCAAATGGGTTGCGTTTTTTTGTGCCTGGGCAGGCAGTTCTAGCAGGCGGTAGGTTGCGTAATTCTGAAGCAGTTAGTGGCTCTGCCAATTTTAAGTGAACTGGAAGAGGGACAGTGCAATTGTTCTGCATGACTACTTTGCAAACAATTGTGGATTAACCATGTGCAGTAGCTATGGTGTTACTTGGAGACTCACTCAGGCAGCTCCCACTGGGATTGAAATGAGTTTACTGCTTAACGGCAATGGGCCAGGCATCCAGGGGAGGTTGAATGGGGGTCAGATGTCCTCCTAGTAAAAATGGGGGTCCATGTTCTGAGGAGCTATGTTAGCGCTAAAATCTCCTCTGAGGAACTAGGCTGGCGCTAAAAATCTCCTCTGAGGAACTTGGTTAGCGCTAAAATCTCCTCTGAGGAACTAGGCTGGTGCTAAAATCTCCTCTGAGGAGCTATAGGTTGGCGCTATACAATCTCTCCTCTAGAGCTAAATTGGCGCTATACAATCTCTCCTCTAGAGCTAAATTGGCGCTAAAATCTCTCCTCTAGAGCTAAATTGGCGCTATACAATCTCTCCTCTAGAGCTAAATTGGCGCTATACAATCTCTCCTCTAGAGCTAAATTGGCGCTAAAATCTCTCCTCTAGAGCTAAATTGGCGCTAAAATCTCTCCTCTAGAGCTAAATTGGCGCTACAATCTCTCCTCTGGAGCTAAATTGGCGCTACAATCTCTCCTCTAGAGCTAAATTGGCGCTACAATCTCTCCTCTAGAACTTAAATTAGCGCTGAAATTGTTCAGGCCAGTCGCACTATCGTCGCCCACAGGTAAAAAAACGTGCCCGCGATGCGACCCGCAATCAATGCGCATGCAAGTTGGCAGATACTGGCCTTGTATTTGGCCTGCTGCATGCCTGCAGTCGCAGTGGAGTGAGTCACGCCCCATGGGCTTATAATCCGCACTGTTACCTTCAGCGGCGATTAACATTATGCCTCCTAATACTGTTAAAAGAAACAGACAAATTATACTTAGTCATCCTTGTAGCTGCAGTGTCGCCTCGGGGATTGAGGCACCGTCATTCCATACCATTGTCATGCGTGCATATGGCACAGGTGCCTCATATGCTTAATTAAATGTTTTAATAGAAAAAGCAACGCAAGAGAAAAATTGGTTCGCCTGACAACAAGGTTGGCCCGATAAAATGATAAATTAAGCATTAAGCAATGTTAAATATTTTATACTTTAGTTTACTTTTTTTACTGTCTGTATCTGCAGAAATAACAGTTGCAAATTTATCTGTCAATCAACATGAGTGAAAGTCTTCAAGTTTCCGTTTAAATTAGGGGTCAGAAAACTCTCTGTGCGACCCTTGGGCTCTTTAAAACTTCAATAGCAATCCGGTCTCTTCAGGGTCTGTCTTCTCGGTTCTCTTCTTTCCTTTCATTTCCTCTCCTCTCATCTTCTCTTCTCATCTCTTCACTTCTCTCATCTTCACTTTTCATCTCTTCCCTCCTGTCATATTTTCTTCTCATCTCTTCCCTCCTCTCATCATCTCTTCTCATCTCTTTACTTCTCTCATCTTCACTTCTCATCTCTTCCCTCCTCTCATCTTCTCTTCTCATCTCTTCTCTCCTGTCATCTTCACTTCTCATCTCTTCCCTCCTGTCATCTTTTCTTCTCATCTCTTCCCTCCTCTCATCTTCTCTTCTCATCTCTTCTCTTCTCTCCTCTCATCTTCTCTTCTCATCTCTTCCCTCTTTTCATATCTCATCTCATCTCACATCTCTTCTTCTCTCCTCTCTTGTCTTATAGTCTCTTTCATTTCCTCTCTCATCCAATATCCTATCTCATCTCGTCTACACCTTCTCCTTTCCTCTCTCACCTGGCTAGATTATTTAATCTGGACCATGAGGTAAATAAAGTGCAAACAAAGTGTAAACAAAAAACTTCTGGTTTAAAAATGGAAATTTCCCTTCACAGACTGGGAATCGCAGACCAGAACTGCTGGTATAAGTGATATTCTGCAAGGCCGTTGCACATTCCGACAACAAATTGGAGGTGCAGTTTGCCTTTTCTAATCTTGCCTCTGCGCAGAGACGCGTGTAAATATGAATGATTGCGTAATCAAAGCAAGTTGTTGCACCAAATATAAGGCTTTATTATACCTAGAGCTATATAGATATATTGTTATAAGTTTTGCTTGATCTCTGTGGGTGCTTCACGATCAACGTGGAACACAGAGACAGATAGATAAGCTGGATTTTATCGCTGGGCTGATCAAAACTCCAAGCACTGCACCGACACTACTAAAAAGCTGCCACTCGTGTCTGTTTAACTATAATTCGTGCTATCTTGAGCATTATCTTTTGATTCCATTATATTTACTGCCTATAAAATGATATATTATAGAATATAATTTTTAGTTTATAGGACATGCAGTTCATTACAATTTATGTACGTGTTCCAGTTCGATAATGTCATTCAACTGCCCCCCCCCCGCGCTGTTTGCCCTGTAACATAGCTCATGAAGAGTGTACATGAAAATGTAACTGTGCACATAAATGTAACAATGAATATAATATACAGCATCCATGCAGGCGCACTCACGAGTGATCCGATCGAAACACGCGTACGCTTCGACTCTCGGGGGGGGGATGATAAGTCTCAATCTCAGAATTACATGTAGATTAGGCATTTGATAGTTAGAGTTGATGATAGATAGGCCTGCAGCCTCGTCCCTTGTAACTGGCCTAGCACTGTACAGCGATTACAAAGTCTCTCGATCGACTAGAATTCATGATCAAAGGACCGCGACCTTGGCTACGCGCTGTACATGTACGGTTCATTCATTTGTTGAAAATGTACATGATGAAGATTAAAATGTGGCGGTCGGCTCTGCCCTTATATTTTTTGAGACTAGTCTCCGTATATTGCGCTGTCCTGGTCCCTCCCCTGAGACCCCCGAGTTCCCAGCTCCTGGTGCCCTCGCTGAGAGGTCCGTCTATTCCCACTAAAGTCTAAGTTTCATTAATTCCACAGTAAGCCGCCCGTGTTACGCCTTTTCCATTTATCTATCTGCCTATTCAGCTTTGAAGTGAGTAAAGAGAGCCGTGGGCTAAAAATGGAGAAAGCAGTAATTTTAATTGTGCAAATTTCCGCTTCCGTGGAGGTTTTACGGTTTCTGTTTCTGCACCGAACGTCTCTCTATTGCAACTGATCGAAAACCAAAGCAAGCTTTATGCAAGAAGGGTAATGCCAACTGTTCCGAGTTAGAAATTGCCAGCAATATTTTCAGCAATTCTGCAGTGGTAACTGGTAGCAGCGACTACTTATAGTAAAAACAATAGAATTTTGAGATTGAAATTCCTAAATTCAGCAATTGCGGCTCGAGAATATCAGATCCGTAGGAAAGATAACCGTAAATCTTCAACTCTTTCAGTGTTTCAGCATTAACTTAAACCGCTTAGCAACAGCCACAGCTATTTTCCACCGAGACTTGAGGAGCAAAGTAGATGGAGTCACCTTATTCATTACCAGTTTGTTTTAATCAACGTTTTAAAAAGATTTCAAAGTCATCGCGTCCGGCTGTAAAGCTGAATGAGTCCTGACCTGACCTAATCTATTTATTGATTATTCTTCTTGAGCATCCGCAGGTAAAGTACTTTATAGGCCTAACTTAAGCTTATTGAATAATAAATCTAACTGTGTATCACGAGTAAAAATTTCCAAACAATCTAAGTTTTATTAGAGACAGAACAAAAATGAAAATGAAAAGGGTGAAATAGGCCTTTTTAAAAACCTTTTTAGGCGTAGGCCTATTCTACCCTCTATGACATGGCATGAGGATGAGGGTGAGAATGAGAGGATGAGACGCTAGGCTAGGCCTATTCTTTCCTGGCTTAGCAATAAATGCTATCATTGACATTGCTAGGACTAGGCCCTATTCAAGAAAAAAGTATAGGCCAACTGGCCAAGTTGCCATAGGGATTATTAATATTAGCATTATTAAGGGGGCAGCAAGGGGCTAAAAATTTCTACAGACAAAAAAACATTTGAATAAAAAATGATAATGATAGGCCTATACTATATTCATGCCAATTAATATCATGTAGTCTGTAGATAGACTATTTTTTAACTCTGATGGCCTAATAAGTTAGACATTTTTGGTTCAAAGATTTTTCTTAAAGTCGATGTCTTATCGACTTATGTCTATGACAAAAAAATGACTAGGCCTACCTAGGCCTTATCATTTTTGTATCTTTGCCTTTCCTTTGTCTTTTGGTCTGGTTTTTTGTGTCTAGAAAAGCTAGACTACCTGGATATTGAGATCATTTTTGGCAATAGTGCAGTTTTGAACGCGAAATTATTTTTCATTTAAATTTGAAAGTTCAAAACCAGAAAACAATAACAACAATAAAAATTGATGTTTTAAACCATTCTAATGATTGTGGCAGAATTTTTAGCTCCCTGGTTGCCAAACTTGCCAACTCATCATTGTGTTCTAGTGGTGGATACAGAGCTTGTCACTGGGCACTATAGTAGTGGCAAATCCAGAAAAGCATGTTTCCGAAAAGCCATGATACAATATGTTGTCCAAAAGAAAAAGCAGATATTAGCAGCTTCTTAGCTAAAGGGAAACAGTTCAAGCCCCCCCCCACTTGAGCCCTTTTTGATTTTTAAACTATTTTTTCTATAGACAACTTGCATTTCAAGTAGTATTCAAGCGTGGCACAGATTTAATGAAAAAAGCATATTAATAGAGCGCCCATTTGCTTTAAAGTTCCGTGACCAGTGAGCTCTGGCACAGTTGCTAGAATGGTTTAAAACATTATTGTTATTGTTTTCTGGTTTCAAACTTTCAAATTTAAACAAAAAATATTTCGCGAACGAAACCACACTATTGCCTATTTTTTAAATATTAGTTTAGGGCATTCTTCTCAAATTGTTTGTTTAACTATTTTTTCAATGTTTTTCATATTTTCTCCACTTGAGAAGCTGATTTTAGCATGTTTAAACATCCCTTAAGCTATTAAAACAGTAAAATTAACAACTTGTTTTTTAAGTACTTTTTTCTATCTTTAGCTATTCTTAATAATTCAACTTAACAATTTCAGGGCATTCTCTTAGCAGTGTTAATAGACTTAATGGTTGGTTAACAGTCTTAGCAAAAACTAATTAGCAGCAAAAACATAAGTCTAAGTGCTCAGACTTCCTTTCCCCCTTTAACCAACTTATCCCTTTGGGCCATAGACCTATTGGGCCATTCCCAGTGGTGTGATTGAGGCGCGAATTTGCGCCAGGCGCAAAAAAGGCGCAAATACGCGATTTCTGAGGGCAGGCGCGAATATTCGTCAAGCAGAGGCGCGATTTTTCAATTTCTGAATTTTCATTTTTTACTGATAAACTGATCACGTTTAGTCTATTCACGCACGCTTTATTCAAATTTAAACTTTATGTTATGGTGTACAATACATGCAAATCTGGATCTGGAGCAGCAGCTGAAAATGAAAGAAGACGAGATCGAGTCAAAACGGAAGCAGACTGAAGAGAGTTCCAACGACTGCTGCTGGAGCTGACTCGTAACAAGGAGAAGGATCAAGAGTTGGAACAGCTTCGACAGGAGAAATGCAAGCTCCAGCAGAAGAAATTGAAGGAAGCTGAAAGAATTGCTGAGCAAGTGCTGAAATGGAAGGCTGTTGAGCAGGAAGTTAGGAATAGCCATTGCCTGCCCCAGAGTGTCCTTCAAAAAAGTTTAGAAATCAAATACCATGAAGTTTTGACACCCATTTTTGTCCAAGGACATTTGCTGCTCGCTTTTTAGTTGTGCAGGCCAAACTTTTATGAGTGGTAAAGTACTGCCACAGCAAGGATTGATCCTTAGTGCTGGAAAAAAGAAGCAAAAACCATAAAAATATGGGTTTTCTACATGTGCATATATGTAGTTAGCATGTTATTTAAACTAGTAAACAATGGCGCAAATTTTTTTGTGAGGCGCGAAAAAATGGCCCTTTGCCAATCACACCACTGGCCATTCCTAATAAGCATCAGTGTCGTGTTAGACAACATGTGCTAGATTTTTATCCTTCAAAAATTTGTCATTTCTGCTTTGCAATTCAGCCTTGTACTTTTCAGTTAGCTGACTCCCTTTGTCTACTATGCTCTTTCCTATAGACGATCCCAGCCATTAATTTACCATATATATTTCAGTTAACTTGTTCACTAATGACTGACTATATATGTTAGTATAAATACAAGTTTAAATCGCAGCCTAGGCCCTTTATTTATTTTTGCCCTATTCTAGTCAAGACCGAAAAAGTGCTTAAAAAACAAAGTTGTTAATTTACTGTTTTAATAGATTGGATGATGTCTAAACATGCTAAAATCAGCTTCTAAAGTGGAGAAAATGTGAAAAACATTGAAAAAATAGTTGAACAAACAATTTAAGAAGAATGCATAATTTAGCTTTAGCTATTAGCTAGGGAATATAATCCCAGGATCCCAAGATCCCAAAATCCTAGAATTAGGCCCAAAATTCCAAGATTTTGATTGTGCCTAAATCCCAGGATTCTAAATCACAGGATCACACTTGTCCGAGATTCAAAAATCCCTAGATTGACCATCAGGATCCTAATCCTAGTTTGCAATAATTCAACCATTCATTCTTAGGTAGTATAGTATTTATAGATGAGCTACTATCAGGTGAAAATTGTAACCTAGTTGGCCTGCTTTGATTTAATAATCTTTTAAACACATAGGCTAGTGAGAAGGGGATATAAAACTAAAGCTATTGGTATATCAAAGGAGATTTTAAATGGTATTCACCGACTAATATAATTATTATTATTCTAAAACCTGTTCACAGAGCCTAAAGCAATAGAAGCAGGGGCGGAACAAGGGGGGGGGGCCAAGGGGGCCATGGCCCCCCTTAGCTCTGCCAAAAAAATCCTCAGATATATTGGTATCATGCTGTATTGGTATCATGGTACTCTAATTGCAGCTCTGGCCTGACTAGACATGAGGCTTGCCCCCCCCCCCCTTGATAAAATCCTGGGTCTGCCCCTGAATAGAAGCCAATTTCTCATTGTTTCTGATCATATGTAGCACTATATCTTGCTAGACAAGAGTCAAATAATTGTTTATTTGAAATCTCCTTCTATTTCAAACCTAGCTAAAATCAGGGAGTCTCAACTTTACATAGATCAAAAGCCTCCCTATGCAAAAGACCTCATTCTCAGCACTGTCAAGACACCTTTTAGATGCTTAGCATAGGAGCAATGGTAGAACTACATGTACTTTAAGCAGTCCCTACCTTCAAAACTCTCTGGCCATAGTTGGGATTAGAATAGTGGGACCTTGCTATCAGGCCACAACCCAAGCTACCAATTCTCCATCTAGGGCAGGTGCCCTTGGGCCTTGGAAGGTAAGGCTAGGTTTTTTTCAAGGTTGGAAATACAGTTGCTAGCTGGCCCTTAGGGCTCAAAATCTAGTTGCCAAAGGCTATTTTTGGTTGTCCATTGGCAACTAGCCAAATTCTCGAGGATAGATATTTTCAACAACACTATGTTTAAAAAGCAGAAATTTGTTCTCTCAACTCTAAGATTGCTATCTATGCTGCAAACAATTACAAACTAACAATTACATTGTATTGATTTATATAGCACTTTTATTACATTTACAAAATCATTTTTTGAAATTGGCAACTGGCATGGAGAAAATGAAGTTGCCAAATTGGCCTTTGATACCAAAAATCCAGTTGCTAATAAGATTTTCAAGGGGCCAAAAAACCCAGGGGTGAGATCTGATCCCCTTCTACCATGGTATCAGTACCTTAGGCCATAGCTCCAAGCTATCATTCCCCAGGTTATATCGTAATCAAATGTGATTTTCCTAAGCTGATACTAGCATGTAAAAAAGCCTGTCTATTATGTTAGTCTGTACAAGTATATCATACTCCAATTTAGAGCTCACTGTTAGTTTCTCATTAGCAAAATATTTTGTTTTGTTCTATCTTATTATTGAAGGCCCTTTAAAATCAGAATAGATGGCTTTGTAAACCAAAATTGCACCAACAAAAATTAGAAACTTTTTTAATCCTGGGATCCCGGGATCCCAGTCCAATTTGTTGGGATTCTGGGATTGGCAAAGTTTGGGATATTCCAATCCTGAGAATCCTGGGATTTTTTAAGTCCTTATCTTTCGGCTTTACATATATGTTTTTGTTTAGAATGTTGGTCTGTTAATACAACACTAATTTCATGGAATATTTATTAGTAGATTGATATGCTTTTACTTGAAGTATAGAATTAAAAATAATTTTAGTTGTATTTGTAATTCTTTTATTAATAATACAATGCCACTTTAACAATATAAAACAACTATCAATACTTAAGACACTCCTAATAGTAGTAGTATGTTTTTACACCACTAATTCTCCAGCCTTCAATCAGCAAGGATAAGCCACAGCAGCGTGGCTCTTCAAAGCTGCAGCAGAAGCAGAAATTGGCAAAGCCAAAGCAACAGCAGCCAACCAAGGTGGTTCTCCGCCGCCTGCCTGCCGGCCTGTCTGAGGCCGACTTCCTCGCCCAGGTTGGCAGCTTGCCGTTCCAGCACAGCGAATTTCGCTACTGCCCTGCCGACCCGGAGCTCGGCTTCTGCCGGGCATACGTCTGCTTGAGCAACAAGGAGGACCTGCTGCCCTTCTGCCAGCAGTGGGACGGCTACGTCTTCGTGGATGCCAAGGGGGTCGAATCGGCCGCTCTAGTCGAGCTGGCGCCCTACCAGGTAAGGCCTGGCCGCTGCAGCCAAGTGCCTCTTTTTCCTCTCTACTCCCCTTCCATCTCTGCCGCTCTCACCTGTCCTTTAATAATAATAATGCCTAATAGGCAACCAACAGCTCAGCCGCAGCTATTGCGCGGCGCATCTGAAGGCTGCATACGGCTGTTCAGTCCAAGGACTGGGGGCCGGGGGGTCGCCACACACATCCTCAATTACCCCAGCTAATGCTGGCACCCATTTTACAGCTGGGTGGACTGAAGCAATGCAGAGTTAAGTGTCTTGCTCAAGTACACAAATTGTTCCAAGTGGGTCGAGAATCGAACCCCCGACCTTCCGACGCTCTAACCACTTAGACCACAACCCTTATGCTATGCCTAGACTTTCCCTAGCTCAGTAGGCTAGTAAGAGTGCACTTGGAGTTTAATAGGGCATCCAGAGCGTCTCAGAAGTGACACACTAACGATTCTACAGTGACGCTGAAGCGCTTCTTCTGCGACTTTCTAGCGCTCAAATGCGCCTGAAATACGATTTTACGGCCCCAGAGTTGTTTCACAGTCGCAAACAATAAAACGCTTCAAAAATGATTTTCGAGGAGTCTGAAATGACTCTGGGATGCTTCTTGGCCTGGGCACCGTTCTCATCGGCTTTTGTTCAATACCTTTCCAGGTGACAGATGGCGCCAAGAAGGCCAAGCCGAATCCGAAGCAGGGCACTCTGGAGGCCACACCCGAGTACGCCGCCTTCCTGGCCGACCTGGCTGCCGAGGCGGACCGACCGGCGCCGACCTGGGAGTCCAGCCTCGAAGCCATTCGCCGGCGCGAGAAAGAATCCGCCGAGGCTGCCGACGCGTCCAAGCTGACGCCGCTGCTGCTGCACCTGCGGCAGAAGCGGCTGGACCGGCAGCGCCAGCAGCGTGACAAGGCCGAGGCGCGGCGTCGAGACGATGAGGACAGGCGGAAACGCGACCGGGAGCGTGAGAAGCAGCGAAAGCAGCAGAAAGGCAAACCGAAGCAGCAGGCTCAGCAGAAGCAAGCTTCGACAGGCGCCAAACCTGAAACTGCTCAAGCTGCCCAGCCTCCATCAGCATCATCCTCATCAACTAAAGTAATAGAAATAAAACGTAGGCCTGCAACTGCCATCGACGAGAGAAACTCTGTGGATGAGAAGCCTCTGCCACCTCAGCCTCCGCCACCTCCGCCGCAGCAGCAGCAGCAGCAACAGCAACAACAGAAACCGGCGCAACCAAAGCAGAAGCAACAGAAGCAGCAAGCAAGTGCAGACAGTCGCGGCGGAGGCGGAGGTCGCGGAGCCGCCGGCGGAGGACGCGGTGGCGGCGGCGGCAGGCGGAAAACCGACTTCGATTATAAGCAAGAGTACTACAAGTACTTGCAGGGCATTGGGGGCTACGAAGAATACAGCCAGGACGGCTCTTCCGCTTCTTATTCTCGTCGAGGCGGTCGCGGAGGCGGGGGCGGCAGCCAGGGCCAGAGCGGTCAGCAGCAGCCACAACAGCCAAAGAAGTCCTACAGCGCGCAGCGCAGCGCAAGAGGCGGCGGCGACCGCAGCTGACATTGTGGGTGGAGTTGGTGGGCCGATTGTGTTATACCTGGTCATTGGATAGAATATATCGAAAGTTAATACGAGCCGTATTTGTGATTATTTTCTATAATTCAATTAGATTTTGTTATCAGTAGATTGGTGCAAATTCTTTTTTCACATATGTGATCCCTATTGCCTCTGTAACAGTAGTGTGAGTGCGTTCTCTCTAGCTCCCTCAGTCCCTCCCTCTCCCACTCTCCCTCTACCTCTTCTCCCTCACCCTCTACCTCTCCTCCCTCACCCTCTCCCTCTACCTCTCCTCCCTCACTCTCTCCCTCTACCTCTCCTCCGTCACTCTCTCCCTCTACCTCTTCTCCCTCACTCTCTCCCTCTACCTCTTCTCCCTCACTCTCTCCCTCTACCTCTTCTCCCTCACTCTCTCCCTCTACCTCTTCTCCCTCACTCTCTCCCTCTACCTCTTCTCCCTCACTCTCTCCCTCTACCTCTCCTCCCTCACCCTCTCCCTCTACCTCTTCTCCCTCACCCTCTCCCTCTACCTCTTCTCCCTCACTCTCTCCCTCTACCTCTCCTCCGTCACTCTCTTCCTCTACCTCTTCTCCCTCACTCTCTCCCTCTACCTCTTCTCCCTCACTCTCTCCCTCTACCTCTCCTCCGTCACTCTCTCCCTCTACCTCTCCTCCCTCACCCTCTCGCTCTACCTCTCCTCCCTTACCCTCTCCCTCTACCTCTCCTCCCTTACCCTCACCCTCTACCTCTCCTCCCTTACTCTCTCGCTCTGTCCCTCCTTCACTCCTCCCTCTCCCTCAAATAGAAGATTGCATCAGTATTTCCCCCTCTTGCTACAGTGGCTGGGTGTAGTGGAGGTCGAAGGTGAAGCTTCAGGTTGAAACGAATTTAAAAATCATCTCTTCGATATCCGTTCATGCAGCCGTCTGTAAACATATTGAAATTTTATTGCACGTGTAACACCATTTTATGCAGCTTCTGACAAAACTATTTCTACTGGTCTTTGTCTGTTTCGTCTTTGAGCCTGTGCTAAACCAGGAACTGATGTGTGTTTCACATAATTACTTTAATATAATACATCCGTCATACTGGTAAATAATTCTCATCAGTTTCAGTGTAACCAAATCGGACTTTGAGTGGCGGTTTTTTGTTCTCTATTATCTTGCTTCACTCTCAGTACATCAGTGCCTCTATTAGTGCCTCTCAATGTTTTCAGTTTGAGTCTTTCTTAGTGCCTCTCTCAATGCTCTCAGTGTCTTTCAATGCTCTCAGTGCCTCTCAATGCTCTCAGTGCCTCTCAATGCTTTTAGTGTCTCTCTCAATGCTTTCAGTGCCTCTCTCAATGCTCTCAGTGTCTCTCTCAATGCTTTCAGTGCCTCTCTCAATGCTTTTAGTGCCTCTCTCAATGCTTTCAGTGTCTCTCTCAATGCTTTCAGTGCCTCTCTCAATGCTTTCAGTGTCTCTCAATGCTCTCAGTGCCTCTCTCAATGCTTTCAGTGCCTCTCTCAATGCTCTCAGTGTCTCTCAATGCTCTCAGTGCCTCTCTCAATGCTTTCAGTGCCTCTCTCAATGCTTTTAGTGCCTCTCTCAATGCTTTCAGTGTCTCTCTCAATGCTCTCAGTGTCTCTCTCAATGCTTTCAGTGCCTCTCTCAATGCTCTCAGTGCCTCTCTCAATGCTCTCAGTGCCTCTCAATGCTCTCAGTGCCTCTTAATGCTCTCAGTGTCTCTCAATGCTTTAAGTTTCTCTCTCAATGCTCTCAGTGCCTCTCTCAATGCTCTCAGTGTCTCTCTCAATGCTTTCAGTGTCTCTCTCAATGCTCTCAGTGTCTCTCTCAATGCTTTCAGTGCCTCTCTCAATGCTCTCAGTGCCTCTCTCAATGCTCTCAGTGCCTCTCAATGCTCTCAGTGCCTCTCAATGCTCTCAGTGTCTCTCTCAATGCTTTCAGTTTCTCTCTCAATGCTCTCAGTGCCTCTCTCAATGCTCTCAGTGCCTCTCTCAATGCTCTCAGTGTCTCTCTCAATGCTTTCAGTGTCTCTCTCAATGCTCTCAGTGTCTCTCTCAATGCTTTCAGTGCCTCTCTCAATGCTCTCAGTGCCTCTCTCAATGCTCTCAGTGCCTCTCAATGCTCTCAGTGCCTCTCAATGCTCTCAGTGTCTCTCTCAATGCTTTCAGTTTCTCTCTCAATGCTCTCAGTGCCTCTCTCAATGCTTTCAGCGCCTCTCTCAATGCTCTCAGCGCCTCTCTCAATGCTTTTAGTGCCTCTCTCAATGCTTTCAGTGTCTCTCTCAATGCTCTCAGTGCCTCTCTCAATGCTTTTAGTGCCTCTCTCAATGCTTTCAGTGTCTCTCTCAATGCTCTCAGTGCCTCTCTCAATGCTTTTAGTGCCTCTCTCAATGCTTTCAGTGCCTCTCTCAATGCTTTCAGCGCCTCTCTCAATGCTCTCAGTGCCTCTCTCAATGCTTTCAGTGCCTCTCTCAATGCTCTCAGTGTCTCTCAATGCTCTCAGTGCCTCTCTCAATGCTCTCAGTGTCTCTCTCAATGCTCTCAGTGTCTCTCTCAATGCTTTCAGTGCTTCTCTCAATGCTCTCAGTGCCTCTCTCAATGCTCTCAGTGCCTCTCAATGCTCTCAGTGCCTCTCAATGCTCTCAGTGTCTCTCTCAATGCTTTCAGTTTCTCTCTCAATGCTCTCAGTGCCTCTCTCAATGCTTTCAGCGCCTCTCTCAATGCTCTCAGCGCCTCTCTCAATGCTTTTAGTGCCTCTCTCAATGCTTTCAGTGTCTCTCTCAATGCTCTCCGTGTCTCTCTCAATGCTCTCAGTGCCTCTCTCAATGCTCTCAGTGCCTCTCAATGCTCTCAGTGCCTCTCAATGCTCTCAGTGTCTCTCAATGCTTTCAGTTTCTCTCTCAATGCTCTCAGTTTCTCTCAGTGTATCCCAGTGCCTCTCTCAATGCTCTCAGTGCCTCTCTCAATGCTCTCAGTGCCTCTCAATGCTCTCAGTGCCTCTCAATGCTCTCAGTGTCTCTCTCAATGCTTTCAGTTTCTCTCTCAATGCTCTCAGTGCCTCTCAATGCTCTCAGTGTCTCTCTCAATGCTTTCAGTGTCTCTCTCAATGCTCTCAGTGTCTCTCTCAATGCTTTCAGTGCCTCTCTCAATGCTCTCAGTGCCTCTCTCAATGCTCTCAGTGCCTCTCAATGCTCTCAGTGCCTCTCAATGCTCTCAGTGTCTCTCTCAATGCTTTCAGTTTCTCTCTCAATGCTCTCAGTGCCTCTCTCAATGCTTTCAGCGCCTCTCTCAATGCTCTCAGCGCCTCTCTCAATGCTTTTAGTGCCTCTCTCAATGCTTTCAGTGTCTCTCTCAATGCTCTCAGTGCCTCTCTCAATGCTCTCAGTGTCTCTCTCAATGCTCTCAGTGTCTCTCAATGCTCTCAGTGTCTCTCTCAATGCTCTCAGTGTCTCTCTCAATGCTTTCAGTGCTTCTCTCAATGCTCTCAGTGCCTCTCTCAATGCTCTCAGTGCCTCTCAATGCTCTCAGTGCCTCTCAATGCTCTCAGTGTCTCTCTCAATGCTTTCAGTGCTTCTCTCAATGCTCTCAGTGCCTCTCTCAATGCTTTCAGCGCCTCTCTCAATGCTCTCAGCGCCTCTCTCAATGCTTTTAGTGCCTCTCTCAATGCTTTCAGTGTCTCTCTCAATGCTCTCAGTGTCTCTCTCAATGCTCTCAGTGCCTCTCTCAATGCTTTCAGTGCCTCTCTCAATGCTCTCAGCGCCTCTCTCAATGCTTTTAGTGCCTCTCTCAATGCTTTCAGTGTCTCTCTCAATGCTCTCAGTGTCTCTCTCAATGCTCTCAGTGCCTCTCTCAATGCTCTCAGTGCCTCTCAATGCTCTCAGTGCCTCTCAATGCTCTCAGTGTCTCTCTCAATGCTTTCAGTTTCTCTCTCAATGCTCTCAGTTTCTCTCAGTGTATCCCAGTGCCTCTCTCAATGCTCTCAGTGCCTCTCTCAATGCTCTCAGTTTCTCTCAGTGTATCCCAGTGCCTCTCAGCCTTTTGGAGTGCCCTGCCCTCACTCGAGTCACTCCGCCTGTGTGGAACCCTAGCCTCGCAATCGTGAAGACTTCGCACCAGAATACGCGCAGCTTCTGAGCACGACATAATCTCAGAGCGAAACTCTATCGCACTTAAATTCATTAAAGTTAAGTTAACTAGACCCATGCTTAATTAATTGTGACAATTACCGTTGCTATGGTAACCGTCGCTCTAATTAAAACCTGACTGCAGTCTGTCAACTGGCTTGAGTCCGAGTTCGCTTGGTGCATCGGCGCAGTTATGATGAATAATAAATTTATACCAAAAAATTTTCAGCCCTATATCAAAGCAGCACGTGGGTATTCCCAGCTTAAAAACTAATTATTGATTTTTTCCCACTGGGTGCAGCTCTGCTTTTGTCTGTCTGGCTGTCTCTCTGATCCTGCCCCGTCCGTGTCTGCCAGTCCACGCAGCTGCATGTATTGCTCAGCTGCAGTTCCCGTAATGCCTCCCCTGTGGTCTGCTTTTCCTGTTCATCTTCCTCTCAGCTGGGGCTCCGACTAGCGCCAAAGCCTTCGTATTGTAGTGCATGCATGTAGGTCTTGAGTTCGATTCCGTTCTACGGCAGCCATATTAATAGATTGTAGCTTCGCTTTTTGTGGTCCTGAGCTCGATAGTGACGTTAATAACTTGGGTCTGCTGGTCCTGAGTTCGAATCCGTGTGCGGTGGCTATACTAATAACCTTGGGTTTGGATGTCCTGAGTTCGAATCCGTGTGCGGTGGCTATACTAATAACCTTGGGTTTGGATGTCCTGAGTTCGAATCCGTGTGCGGTGGCTATACTAATAACCTTGGGTTTGGATGTCCTGAGTTCGAATCCGTGTGCGGTGGCTATACTAATAACCTTGGGTTTGGATGTCCTGAGTTCGAATCCGTGTGCGGTGGCTATACTAACAACTTTGGGTTTGGATGTCCTGAGTTCGAATCCGTGTGCTGTGGCTATGCTAACAACTTAGGGTTTGGATGTCCTGAGTTCGAATCCGTGTGCGGTGGCTATACTAATAACCTTGGGTTTGGATGTCCTGAGTTCGAATCCGTGTGCGGTGGCTATACTAACAACTTTGGGTTTGGATGTCCTGAGTTCGAATCCGTGTGCGGTGGCTATACTAACAACTTTGGGTTTGGATGTCCTGAGTTCGAATCCGTGTGCGGTGGCTATGCTAACAACTTTGGGTTTGGATGTCCTTAGTTCGAATCCGTGTGCGGTGGCTATACTAACAACTTTGGGTTTGGATGTCCTTAGTTCGAATCCGTGTGCGGGGGCTATACTAACAACTTTGGGTTTGGATGTCCTGAGTTCGAATCCGTGTGCGGTGGCTATGCTAACAACTTTGGGTTTGGATGTCCTGAGTTCGAATCCGTGTGCGGTGGCTATACTAACAACTTAGGGTTTGGATGTCCTGAGTTCGAATCCGTGTGCTGTGGCTATGCTAACAACTTTGGGTTTGGATGTCCTGAGTTCTATTCTGTATTTGGCTTCCTTATTAATAATTTTGGGTTTGGTGGTTGTTGCCGTTGGTTCGATTCCGCACGCGCGGTGGCTATATTAACTACTTACACAGGGTTTGGTGGTCTTGAGTTCGATTCCGTGCTCATCTGGGGTCTGTGGAATGAGCTCCTATCTCCCATATCTCTTCTATCCTGCCTCGTCTCAGCCAACCCTCCCATCGCCCACGTCTGTTTCAAACTGCAGATTTAACTCAGCCTCACTAAATGGCCAATCATGCATGCATGCCAACTCTTGTGTAACTCCCGCCTAAGTTTAATTAATCCACCGAAAACTTTTTGAGCAGCAGCTCATTAGCGTCAGAACAGAACGAAAAATTGATTGAGCAGTGTATAAATACAGAAGTCTGGCTGATTGGCCTTAAGACCCACCCCCTCCCCGATCGGCAATAAAACTTTATTAACAGAAGAAATTAATTACTTTTCTGCCCCTCCTTCATTGGCAATGTCCGCGCTGCCAACTGCTCTTCCACAGGTAGCCATAGCTCGGCTGAGTTAAACTGCCTGAGAAAATCTGCAGTCATGGTTTAGAGGGCTCTGGCTGCATGGCTTTATTGGCTGTCCAATCATCTGTCCCAACAGTGTTGTCATGGCAACCGCCCGCATATACGCGAATACGAAGTAAGCCTGGCTTGAACAGGCAAGCTCTGCTGATTCCCATTATTAATCCCTGAGCCCCTTCTAACCCCAGTCCCTGTTAACGGCTTCAGGCAGTGCTGAGTTTGGTTTTATGGGGTTCTACACTGAAAGATCTGGTGTGAAAAACTACTGCTTCCAAATTCCATCACTGCTATGAAGTATGGCTGACTGTGCCTCTCTGTGCCTCTCAGTGCCTCTCCTAGTGCCTCTTAGTGCTGCCTGTCCTAGTGCCACTCTCAGTGCCTTTCTCGGTGCCTCGCCCAGTGTCTCCCACGCCTCTCCTAGTGCCTCTTAGTGCTTCTCCCAGTGCCTCTCCTAGTGTCTCCTCTCTCAGTGTCTTTCAGTGCCTCTCCCAGTGCTTCTCCTAGTGCCACTCTCAGTGCCTCTCAGTGTCTCTCAGTGCCTCTCCTAGTGCCTTTTAGTGCTGCCTGTCCTAGTGCCACTCTCAGTATCTTTCTCGGTGCCTCTCCTAGTGCCTTTTAGTGCTGCCTGTCCTAGTGCCACTCTCAGTATCTTTCTCGGTGCCTCTCCTAGTGCCTTTTAGTGCTGCCTGTCCTAGTGCCAATCTCAGTATCTTTCTCGGTGCCTCTCCTAGTGCCTCGTCTCCCAGTGTCTCTCCTGAAGAGAGAAAAGAGAAACGACTGCTGAAAATTGTGTGCCAACTGTAAAATGATTTATTTGACTTTGTGTGAGAAACGCAGGGTTTGGCTTGAGGTTTTGGTCACTCCGGATTCCATGTCACTAAATCTCCTTGATCCAGGGAGAGGAGCTGGGGAGGCTGCAGGTGGGGCGCTCACCCACCCTGCCCGTGGGTTAGGTCACACAGGCCCCAGCACTCTATAAAGCTTTAAACTGCTGGCTTGGGAGCTGCTCAACAAGTGCAAGACATCGGCTTGTCAGAGAAGCCAGGAAGCTTAAAATTTAGTCCATGATTCAATGAGCAGCATCGAGATGACTTCTAATGGAGAGACCGCCATGCGACCCGAAGGTAAAATATCTTCAATACTTGGCCACCTGTCAATAATCTACCGGTATATACTAATTTTGCGTTGTTTAGCTTTCTGTCTGTCTGTCTGTCTGTCTGTCTGCCTGTCTGTCTGTCTGTCTGCCTGTCTGTCTGTCTGTCTGTCTGTCTGTCTGTCTGTCTGCCTGTCTGTCTGTCTGTCTGCCTGTCTGTCTGTCTGTCTGTCTGTCTGTCTGTTTGTCTGTTTGTCTGTCTGTCTGTCTGTCTGTCTGTCTGTCTGTCTGTCTGTCTGTCTGTCTGTTTGTTTGTCTGTCTGTCTGTCTGTCTGTCTGTCTGTCTGTCTGTCTGTCTGTCTGTCTGCCTGTCTGTCTGCCTGTCTGTCTGTCTGTCTGCCTGTCTGTCTGTCTGCCTGTCTGTCTGTCTGTCTGCCTGTCTGTCTGTCTGTCTGCCTGTCTGTCTGTCTGTCTGTCTGTCTGTCTGTCTGTCTGCCTGTCTGTCTGTCTGTCTGCCTGTCTGTCTGTCTGTCTGTCTGTCTGTTTGTCTGTTTGTCTGTCTGTCTGTCTGTCTGTCTGTCTGTCTGTCTGTCTGTTTGTTTGTCTGTCTGTCTGTCTGTCTGTCTGTCTGTCTGTCTGTCTGTCTGTCTGTCTGTCTGTCTGTCTGTCTGTCTGCCTGTCTGTCTGTCTGTCTGCCTGTCTGTCTGTCTGTCTGTCTGTCTGTCTGCCTGTCTGTCTGTCTGTCTGCCTGTCTGTCTGTCTGTCTGTCTGTCTGTTTGTCTGTTTGTCTGTCTGTCTGTCTGTCTGTCTGTGTTACTGTCTGTGTGTTTACTTGGACCTTTCGTCGGTTCAGTTGCCGCATTAGCTGGACCTTTCGGTTTAGGTGGACAGCGTAGGTGGACCACCGAATATTTTTGCTCCAGACAACGTTGAGTGGTTTATAAGGACCACAAAACAGAGCAATGGATGTCAGGAATGAGTGCCGCAAAGCGCAACATTCATCGGCATTCATGTTCAGAAAAAAATGCATTTCAGTTTACATGGACTTTTTGCGATGTCCACCTAAACCGGGTCTGAAAGGTCCAGCTAAACAAAAATTGTCAATGAAAATTTCTGAATTTGTCTGTTGCAGTCTGTTTCAGTCTGTTTCAGTCTGTTGGCAATTTACCTTTTTACAACATCTTTTACGCCAAAAAAGTAATATATTTAATTTCCGTGATCTTAAATTAGGCACACACGGCTTTGTTGAGCTTTCTTCAAAGCCTTCCCACGGTTTTGTGCCCGAAAAATATTCGAATGATGGTTCCTTTATCACGTTAGCTGCTGATAGTAGTTTAAATGGATATTGTATCCTATAGGCCTATCGACTTTCCTTCTTTTAGATTCCTTTTGATATTTGATATTTATAAAAGTGTCGAACCACAATAAGAAATAATCCTGGTGGAGAGTTTCGGCCTTGAGAAGAAGGTTCTGCTCTCAGATCCCTGTTTAGGGGTGGGGAAGCACCAAACCAAGCTCAAAGCGAAGGTCTGATATTTTTTATTTTAGTTTAGCCTGGGTCCCACTAAACACAGTTGCACGCACATCAAATCGTCTGTTGAGGTCCATGTAAACGAAACTCGAAGCGCACAACACAGTCACACAGACTAGAGCTGCATTGGTAAAGGACTGATTTCGGAGAGGTTGGTAAAAATCGGACCACCCTTACTGGGAATGCCAGCCAATAGGAACAGTCCAAGGGACAGACAGTCCGTCGACTAAACGAGTCAGAGAGGGGCAGAGCTATAAAAGTGAAAACCTTTGGTCTAGCTAAAACAGGCTTACATGGACCACCTAATTTCTCGGATAGACTGAAACATTCAACTGAACTGTCAATAGTCAATACACGAGAAGACACGAATGTCTCGCAGGAGATATCCCAATAACACAGAGTCCCGGAGAGGTGCAACAGTAACATATGTTACATCAAGTGGACTGGATACCTAAGGTAAGCATAAAATGAAAAGATTCAATTTAAAAGATTGACTTCCTCGCGTTCTAATTCTCTAGTAAAACCAAGCCTTTGGATTACTACGTAGCTAATAAAACAACACACGACTTTTAGATCTAACAATACTTGGGAGCCAGTGAAAAATGTTTTCGACGACGTTTTTGAAAAATTGCATTGAAATTGCAGTAAGTACCAAAACGAAGTGTTATTTAGGATGAAAAAAATGATTAACTTTAGTAAAGAGCCTCAATAAGAACCTACTCAATCGAAATTTCAGAAATATGTTTTCCTGCCAGACCAAAAAGCAAAATCTACCAGGTAAGCAAATCGGTGCACATACAACTTAAGCTGGTCCAGCTAACCTACAGACTGTACTGACGCAACTGAGCCAGTCTGTTTAAGAGCCTTACAGATGGGAGGTGGAATTCAAGTTTAGGAGGTCCAGCTAACCTACAGACTGCACTGATGCAACTGATCCAGTCTGTTTAAGAGCCGCACAAATGGGAGGTGGAATTCAAGTTTAGGTGGTCCAGCTAACCTACAGACTGCACTGATGCAACTGATCCAGTCTGTTTAAGAGCCGCACAAATGGGAGGTGGAATTCAAGTTTAGGTGGTCCAGCTAACCTACAGACTGCACTGACGCAACTGATCCAGTCTGTTTTAGAGCCTCACCAATAGGAGGTGGAATTCAAGTCCAGGAGATCCAGCTAACCTACAGACTGTACTGACACCAATATGCCAGTCTGTTTCAAAGTCTCAGTAGAATATCAGTTGTAAACTGTCAATCCTGAATTCTCGTATAAATGCCAAATTTGACAGGCCCAGTCTGGAGACGGCAAGTCAGCTTTGATGCAGACGAGTGACGCAAGCAACTCTAGCAAGATATCGACCAAGACTTTAAAGGCCAAGAGCCATTAAGTCGACTATAGGCTGACACCTCACGTCTGGACACTTCTAAGAAGTCGGCTGAGGCACCTGAGACGCTGGTCAGTCCGGTGGACAGACGTGTTGCCTCATCGCAGTTCAGTCATAGGACGAGATTGAATCTACTGTGGTGAGCTTGCTGCAAAAGTGTTCAGATTTGGCTTATCTTATTCTAATTGAACTGGTCCAGCTAACCTACAGACTGTACTGACGCCACAGAGCCAGTCTGTTTTAGAGCCTCACAGATGGGGTGGAATTCAAGTTTAGGAGGTCCAGCTAACCTACAGACTGCACTGACGCAACTGAGCCAGTCTGTTGAAGAGCCTCACAGATGGGAGGTGGAATTCAAGTTTAGGTGGTCCAGCTAACATACAGACTGCACTGACACCAATATGCCAGTCTGTTTCAGTCTCAGTAGAATATCAGTTGTAAACTGTCAATCCTGAATTCTCGTATAAATGCCAAATTTGACAGGCCCAGTCTGGAGACGGCAAGTCAGCTTTGATGCAGACGAGTGACGCAAGCAACTCCAGCAAGATATCGACCAAGACTTTAAGACCAAGAGCCATTAAGTCGACTATAGGCTGACACCTCACGTCTGGACACTTCTAAGAAGTCGGCTGAGGCACCTGAGACGCTGGTCAGTCCGGTGGACAGACGTGTTGCCTCATCGCAGTTCAGTCAAAGGACGAGATTGAATCTACTGTGGTGAGCTTGCTGCAAGAGTGTTCAGATTTGGCTTATCCTATTCTAATTGAACTGGTCCAGCTAACCTACAGACTGTACTGACGCAACTGATCCAGTCTGTTTAAGAGCCTCACAGATGGGGTGGAATTCAAGTTTAGGAGGTCCAGCTAACCTACAGACTGCACTGACGCAACTGATCCAGTCTGTTTAAGAGCCTCACAGATAAGAGGTGGAATTCAAGTTTAGGTTGTCCAGCTAACCTACAGACTGCACTGACGCAACTGAGCCAGTCTGTTGAAGAGCCTCACAGATAAGAGGTGGAATTCAAGTTTAGGTGGTCCAGCTAACCTACAGACTGTACTGACGCAACTGATCCAGTCTGTTTAAGAGCCTCACAGATGGGGTGGAATTCAAGTTTAGGAGGTCCAGCTAACCTACAGACTGCACTGACGCAACTGATCCAGTCTGTTTAAGAGCCTCACAGATAAGAGGTGGAATTCAAGTTTAGGTTGTCCAGCTAACCTACAGACTGCACTGACACCAATATGCCAGTCTGTTTCAAAGTCTCAGTAGAATATCAGTTGTAAACTGTCAATCCTGAATTCTCATATAAATGCCAAATTTGACAGGCCCAGTCTGGAGACGGCAAGTCAGCTTTGATGCAGACGAGTGACGCAAGCAACTCCAGCAAGATATCGACCAAGACTTTAAAGGCCAAGAGCCATTAAGTCGACTATAGGCTGACACCTCACGTCTGGACACTTCTAAGAAGTCGGCTGAGGCACCTGAGACGCTGGTCAGTCCGGTGGACAGACGTGTTGCCTCATCGCAGTTTAGTCAAAGGACGAGATTGAATCTACTGTGGTGAGCTTGCTGCAAGAGTGTTCAGATTTGGCTTATCTTATTCTAATTGAACTGGTCCAGCTAACCTACAGACTGTACTGACGCCACAGAGCCAGTCTGTTTTAGAGCCTCACAGATGGGGTGGAATTCAAGTCCAGGAGGTCCAGCTAACCTACAGACTGCACTGACGCAACTGATCCAGTCTGTTTAAGAGCCTCACAGATAAGAGGTGGAATTCAAGTTTAGGTGGTCCAGCTAACCTACAGACTGCACTGACGCAACTGATCCAGTCTGTTTAAGAGCCTCACAGATAAGAGGTGGAATTCAAGTTTAGGAGGTCCAGCTAACCTACAGACTGCACTGACGTAACTGAGCCAGTCTGTTTTAGAGCCTCACCAATAGGAGGTGGAATTCAAGTCCAGGAGATCCAGCTAACCTACAGACTGTACTGACACCAATATGCCAGTCTGTTTCAAAGTCTCAGTAGAATATCAGTTGTAAACTGTCAATCCTGAATTCTCATATAAATGCCAAATTTGACAGGCCCAGTCTGGAGACGGCAAGTCAGCTTTGATGCAGACGAGTGACGCAAGCAACTCTAGCAAGATATCTACCAAGACTTTAAAGGCCAAGAGCCATTAAGTCGACTATAGGCTGACACCTCACGTCTGGACACTTCTAAGAAGTCGGCTGAGGCACCTGAGACGCTGCATGGTCAGTCCGGTGGACAGACGTGTTGCCTCATCGCAGTTCAGTCATAGGACGAGATTGAATCTACTGTGGTGAGCTTGCTGCAAGAGTGTTCAGATTTGGCTTATCTTATTCTAATTGAACTGGTCCAGCTAACCTACAGACTGTACTGACGCCACAGAGCCAGTCTGTTTTAGAGCCTCACAGATGGGGTGGAATTCAAGTTTAGGAGGTCCAGCTAACCTACTGACTGCACTGACGCAACTGATCCAGTCTGTTTAAGAGCCTCACAGATAAGAGGTGGAATTCAAGTCCAGGAGGTCCAGCTAACCTACAGACTGTACTGACGCCACAGAGCCAGTCTGTTTTAGAGCCTCACAGATGGGGTGGAATTCAAGTCCAGGAGGTCCAGCTAACCTACAGACTGCACTGATGCAACTGATCCAGTCTGTTTAAGAGCCTCACCAATAGGAGGTGGAATTCAAGTTCAGGTGGTCCAGCTAACCTACAGACTGCACTGACGCAACTGAGCCAGTCTGTTTTAGAGCCTCACCAATAGGAGGTGGAATTCAAGTACAGGAGGTCCAGCTAACCTACAGACTGCACTGACACCAATATGCCAGTCTGTTTCAGTCTCAGTAGAATATCAGTTGTAAACTGTCAATCCTTAATTCTCGTATAAATGCCAAATTTTACAGGCCCAGTCTGGAGACGGCAAGTCAGCTTTGATGCAGACGAGTGACGCAAGCAACTCCGGCAAAATGAAGACGATTTTTTGTGCTTAACCGCAAAAGTTTGTTTATGATGATATTGACTGCGACAGCTTGTGGCTTTCTGTGAGATGATTCCGCTATCCGTCGTAACATGTCTTGTCCGTCCGTTAAAACTTTTTTCATTTACAAAAATTGAGTGGAAAGTTGTTCTATTGTAATACGTGAAATTTATTAGGCAAATGTATTTATTAATCATATCGTCGTCAATCTACTTGCCTTTTGGCACATATTTGGGACGTTAAGTGTGTTTCTTTAGGTTTATCATTATTCTAGTGAAAAACAAATATGACTTTTTGCTATTTAAACTTTTGCTTGGCCGTTAATTTGCACTTGTAACTATTTTTCTCGGTCTAAAAATTAGTTGCATTTGATTCATTTGTTTTCAATGGGGATGATGGTTCTTGAGTCCGGCGCAAAGTAGAACTGAATGCATTATTTTCACTTTATTACATATTGTGTATTTGGGACTTCTGTCACGTGACTTTTAGTGTTGTTTCTCGTGCTTAACAGTACTGGGTCGATAATAATCCCAGTACTCTGCTAAATAAATGATGGTCCACCTAAACGGTGTCTTTTTGAAGGTCCACCTAAAACAGGTCCGGGCTGGTCCAGCTATCCCAGTTGAAAGTGACATGCAGTTTCCACGAGATGGCTAATCTGCAGGCTAAACTGAAAGACAACCCACGCTAACTTTTCGTGTAGAGACAAAAGACACCGGTTTTATAAGGAAACTAGGTGGTCCACCTAATGCATTAACAAAACTCTGGTCCCGCTAAACACACAGACAGCGGTATGTCTGTCTGTCTGTCTGTCTGTCTGTCTGTCTGTCTGTCTGTCTGTCTGTCTGTCTGTCTGTCTGTCTGTCTGTCTGTCTGTCTGTCTGTCTGTCTGTCTGCAACCCTAGACCCGCCCTCTGTCCAGGTGCTCACCAAGGACTCCGTCACTGTCAGCGTGGATTACCGAGTCAACAATGCCACAGTCTCGGTGGCAAACGTGGAGAACGCGCACCACTCCACCAGGCTGCTGGCCCAAACCACCCTGAGGAACGTGCTGGGCACCAAGAACCTGGCCGAGATTCTGTCCGAACGGGAGAGCATCAGCAACTCCATGCAGGTGAGCAGCCATGGCTACCACCAGCTCCACTTTGCCTACAAGCCGTAGCAGCCAGGCAGACTCTCCATCTCTCCCTGACTCTCTCCATCTCTCCCTGACTCTCTCCATTTCTCCCTGACTCTCTCCATCTCTCCCTGATTCTCTCCATCTCTCCCTGACTCTCTCCATCTCTCCCTGACTCTCTCCATTTCTCCCTGACTCTCTCCATCTCTCCCTGATTCTCTCCATCTCTCCCTGACTCTCTCCATCTCTCCCTGATTCTCTCCATCTCTCCCTGACTCTCTCCATCCCCTTCGACTCTCTCCATCTCTCCCTGACTCTCTCCATCTCTCCCTGACTCTCTCCATCTCTCCCTGATTCTCTCCATCTCTCCCTGACTCTCTCCATCCCCTTCGACTCTCTCCATCTCTCCCTGACTCTCTCCATCTCTCCCTGACTCTCTCCATCTCTCCCTGACTCTCTCCATCTCTCCCTGACTCTCTCCATCCTTCCCTGACTCTCTCCATCTCTCCCTGACTCTCTTCATCTCTCCCTGACTCTCTTCATCTCTCCCTGACTCTCTTCATCTCTCTCTGACTCTTTGCATCTCTCCCTGACTCTCTCCATCTCTCCCTGATTTCTCTCCTCGATAGTAAGTTCAGTGTTACCGATCGCAACCTCAATCTGATTTCAGACTGCCCTTGACGAAGCCACCGTGGCCTGGGGTATCAAAGTCGAGCGAGTTGAAATGTAAGTAAACATTTGTTACTACTTACTGTATAAGTAGCGTGTTGATAAGCAAAAAAACTCAAGTTAAAATCCTGAGCATTATTAATCATTGCAGCAAGGATGTCCGCCTGCCGGTTCAGCTGCAGAGGGCCATGGCTGCCGAAGCCGAGGCCGACAGGGAGGCCCGCGCCAAGGTTCGGGGAGTGAATGAGTGACAGACTGATGGAGTGAATGAGTGACAGGCTGATGGAATGAAAGATTTGTGGAGTGACAGATCGATGAGGTAACTTTTTTGCAGAGGGAAAATTGACAGTGTAATGACAGTGTATCTGTGATAGAGTGACAGATTGACGAAGTGATAGATTCACGGAGTTACAGATTGATAAAGTTACAGATTGATAAGTGACAGATTGACGGAGTGACAGATTGACGGAATGATAGATTGACGGAGTGACAGATTGACGGAGTGACAGATTGACGTAGTGACAGATTGACGTAGTGACAGATTGATGGAGTGACAGATTGACGGAGTGACAGATTGACGGAGTGACAGATTGACGGAGTGACAGATTGATAAAGTTACAGATTGACGGAGTGACAGATTGATAAAGTTACAGATTGACGGAGTGACAGATTGACGTAGTGACAGATTGATGGAGTGACAGATTGATGGAGTGACAGATTGACGGAGTGACAGATTGACGGAGTGACAGATTGACGGAGTGACAGATTGACGGAGTGACAGATTGACGTAGTGACAGATTAACGGAGTGACAGATTGACGTAGTGACAGATTGACGTAGTGACAGATTGACGGAGTGACAGATTGATAAAGTTACAGATTGACGTAGTGACAGATTAACGGAGTGACAGATTGACGTAGTGACAGATTGACGGAGTGACAGATTGACGGAGTGACAGATTGACGGAGTGACAGATTGATAAAGTTACAGATTGACGTAGTGACAGATTAACGGAGTGACAGATTGACGTAGTGACAGATTGACGGAGTGACAGATTGACGGAGTGACAGATTGACGGAGTGACAGATTGATAAAGTTACAGATTGACGTAGTGACAGATTGACGGAGTGACAGATTGATAAAGTTACAGATTGACGTAGTGACAGATTGACGGAGTGACAGATTGACGTAGTGACAGATTGATGGAGTGACAGATTGATAAAGTTACAGATTGACGTAGTGACAGATTGACGTAGTGACAGATTGACGTAGTGACAGATTGACGGAGTGACAGATTGACGTAGTGACAGATTGATGGAGTGACAGATTGACGTAGTGACAGATTGATGGAGTGACAGATTGACGTAGTGACAGATTGATGGAGTGACAGATTGACGGAGTGACAGATTGATAAAGTTACAGATTGACGTAGTGACAGATTAACGGAGTGACAGATTGACGTAGTGACAGATTGACGTAGTGACAGATTGACGTAGTGACAGATTGATGGAGTGACAGATTGACGTAGTGACAGATTGACGGAGTGACAGATTGACGGAGTGACAGATTGATGGAGTGACAGATTGACGGAGTGACAGATTGATGGAGTGACAGATTGACGTAGTGACAGATTGATGGAGTGACAGATTGATGGAGTGACAGATTGACGGAGTGACAGATTGACGGAGTGACAGATTGATAAAGTTACAGATTGACGTAGTGACAGATTGACGGAGTGACAGATTGATGGAGTGACAGATTGACGGAGTGACAGATTGACGGAGTGACAGATTGACGGAGTGACAGATTGATGGAGTGACAGATTGACGGAGTGACAGATTGATAAAGTTACAGATTGACGTAGTGACAGATTAACGGAGTGACAGATTGACGTAGTGACAGATTGACGGAGTGACAGATTGACGGAGTGACAGATTGACGGAGTGACAGATTGATGGAGTGACAGATTGACGGAGTGACAGATTGATGGAGTGACAGATTGACGGAGTGACAGATTGACGTAGTGACAGATTGACGGAGTGACAGATTGACGGAGTGACAGATTGACGGAATGACAGACACAGGCGAGCGCTACGCCACCTCGCCCCCCGTCATTCGCAGGTGATAGCGGCCGAGGGTGAGCAGCGCGCCTCGGTGGCACTGAAAGAGGCCAGTGACGTCATCAGCTCGTCGCCAACGGCCCTGCAGCTGCGCTACCTGCAGACTCTGACGGGCATCTCTGCCGAGAAGAATTCCACTATCATCTTCCCGCTGCCCATCGACCTGATGGCGACCTTCATGAACACCGCCAAAGATAAGAAAACTGACTGAGCAGTTTTTGAGCAGCTTTGCCCAATGAATTCAAGTTAAAAAGTCGATCTGAACGCATGAACAGCCACTTCTGAACATCAGCATGTCCGTCTATCCGCTGTGTTTTTAGTTTGTTTTCTGCTACCCCACGCATAAAACTTTTGTTTTTGGATAGATTTTCGAAACTCGGTGTTATTCGGCTCGGTATTTTATATTTTTGTCCTTTGAGTCTCGATCGTTGAGATGCGAGGAGTGGCTCTGCAGTATAAGCTTCATTTATCGCTTAAAGCACTGAATCGGCTACATGTACATGTACCTCTCCACTCTCTCCTCTCCACTCTCCACTCTCCACTTTCTCCTCTCCACTTTCTCCTCTCCACTCTCCACTCTCCACTCTCCACTCTCTCCTCTCCACTCTCCACTCTCCACTCTCCACTCTCTCCTCTCTCCTCTCCACTCTCCACTCTCCACTCTCCACTCTCTCCTCTCCACTCTCTCCTCTCCACTCTCTCCTCTCCACTCTCTCCTCTCCACTCTCTCCTCTCCACTTTCTCCTCTCCACTCTCCACTCTCAACTCTCTCCTCTCCACTCTCCACTCTCTCCTCTCTACTCTCCACTCTCCACTCTCCACTCTCTCCTCTCCACTCTCCACTCTCTCCTCTCCACTCTCCACTCTCTCCTCTCCACTCTCCACTCTCTCCTCTCCACTTTCTCCTCTCCACTCTCCACTCTCAACTCTCTCCTCTCCACTCTCCACTCTCTCCTCTCTACTCTCCACTCTCCACTCTCCACTCTCTCCTCTCCACTCTCCACTCTCTCCTCTCCACTCTCCACTCTCTCCTCTCCACTCTCCACTCTCTACTCTCTCCTTTCCACTCTCCACTCTCCACTCTCTCCTCTCCACTCTCCAATCTCCACTCTCCCCTCCCCCTTCTATTCTTTCTACGAAAATAAACGTCGCAAAACGTTTTAAACGCTAACTTCTTGCATTGGCCAAAATAGAATTGGTAATGTTTTAAAAAATTCCTAAAATGACAATTATAATTACTATAACTTATTAGATATTATGCAACTAGAAATATTTAAATTGTATTAAAACTTATATACTTTGGATTCAATTTCTACTTGTTAAATTTTTTGCAATATTAGCATATGAGCACTCTCATTTTTAAAGACTCATTATTAAGTTTCATACAAAAGACCATACAAAACCAAACGAGCCATAAATGTGATATTTTCGTGTTTACTACTTAATTTAAAAATTAAACAGTAGTGTGTCAGCATATTTATTTGATTTTCAAAATACTGAAATAATTAGTAACAGAAATATTTTTAATAGAAATTATAGTATTAAAGTGTGGCGCCATGTTGTTTCTATTAACGATTTTTAAAGCGTAAAATAAAGCCGATGAATTATCAATTAATTAACCAATCAACCAATCAACCAACCAATCAATCAATCAATCAACCAATCAATCAACCAATCAACCAATCAACCAATCAACCAATCAATCAATCAACCAATCAACCAATCAATCAATCAACCAATCAACCAATCAATCAATCAACCAATCAACTAATCAATCAATAAACCAATCAATCAATAAACTATCAATCAATCAATCAATCAATCAATCAATCAACCAATCAATCAACTATCAATCAATCAATCAATCAATCAACTATCAATCAATCAATCAATCAATCAACTATCAATCAATCAATCAATCAATCAACCAATCAATCAATCAATCAATCAATCAATCAATCAACTATCAATCAATCAATCAACCAATCAATCAATAAACTATCAATCAATCAATCAATCAATCAACCAATCAACCAATCAACCAATCAACTAATCAATCAATAAACCAATCAATCAATAAACTATCAATCAATCAATCAATCAATCAATCAATAAACCAATCAATCAACTATCAATCAATCAATCAATCAATCAACTATCAATCAATCAATCAATCAATCAATCAACCAATCAATCAATCAATCAATCAATCAATCAATCAACTATCAATCAATCAATCAACTATCAATCAATCAACTATCAATCAATCAACCAATCAATCAATCAACTATCAATCAATCAATCAATCAATCAATCAATCAATCAATTAATCAATCAACCAATCAACAAACCAATCAACCAACCAATCAATTGACTGATATAGGATAACCAATCCTATATCAGTCAATCAGCTAATCAATTGAGGTTCAAATTAATTAATCAGTCAAACAAGTAGACTTCATCTGCCAGGTATTCACTGAGAGAATTAATTGCCTGATAAGCAAGAACAGAAATCTTGAACTATTGGATACAAAAATCAATCCACCATCAGCCAGCCAATCAATCAGCTGTTAATTACGCTCTCCATCAGCCAGCCAATCAATCAGCTGTTAATTACGCTCTCCATCAGCCAGCCAATCAATCAGCTGTTAATTACGCTCTCCATCAGCCAGCCAATCAATCAGCTGTTAATTACGCTCTCCATCAGCAGTCGGCCCATTATTTTTTCGTCGCTCTCCTTCTTGGGCTTGCATTGCGAGCTGCCCCACCACTTGCTCACCTTGATGCCGTAGTAATTCAGGTGCGAGTCGATGCAGGAGGCCATCTTGGTGAGGCACGGCAGGAACACCTTCGGCGAGTCCGCGCACTTGCGGTCTTCGTTCTTCGGCTTGCCTTGGCAAATTCGAAATCCGCTTGGAGAGTTCGGCTTCATGCCCGACGGGTAGAACACCTCCGTGCCGTGATGGTACGGACCCGACTTCTGGTCCGGCTGGCACCGCTCCAGGGGGCCCCGGCACAGCGGCAGGTGCACCACCGGGTCCTGTGGGGAAACAGTTGAGCTGAGCTGCCAATAACTGCAGTCACCCCTCACTCTACTGATCTCTCCCTGACTCTCCACGTCTCTCCGTGGGTCTATTTCTTGATTATTAAAATTCCTGCTGACTCTGACTTTTGACTTCCATCGTCTCCCTCTGACCCTTCGTGGACTCCTAATCCCTCATCCCTCAGCCCTCATCCCTCATCCCTCAGCCCTCATCCCTCAGCCCTCATCCCTCATCCCTCATCCCTCAGCCCTCATCCCTCAGCCCTCATCCCTCATCCCTCATCCCTCATCCCTCAGCCCTCATCCCTCAGCCCTCATCCCTCATCCCTCATCCCTCATCCATCAGCCCTCAGCCCTCAGCCGTCAGCTCTCATCCCTCATCCCTCATCCCTCATCCCTCAGCCCTCATCCCTCATCCCTCAGCCCTCATCCCTCATCCCTCAGCCCTCATCCCTCAGCCCTCATCCCTCATCCCTCATCCCTCATCCCTCAGCCCTCATCCCTCAGCCCTCATCCCTCATCCCTCATCCATCATCCCTCATCCCTCAGCCCTCATCCTTCAGCCCTCATCCCTCATCCCTCATCCCTCAGCCCTCATCCCTCATCCCTCAGCCCTCATCCCTCATCCCTCATCCCTCATCCCTCAGCCCTCATCCCTCATCCCTCATCCCTCAGCCCTCATCCCTCATCCCTCAGCCCTCAGCCCTCATCCCTCATCCCTCATCCCTCAGCCCTCATCCCTCATCCCTCAGCCCTCATCCCTCATCCCTCAGCCCTCATCCCTCATCCCTCAGCCCTCATCCCTCATCCCTCAGCCCTCATCCCTCAGCCCTCATCCCTCAGCCCTCATCCCTCATCCCTCATCCCTCAGCCCTCATCCCTCAGCCCTCATCCCTCATCCCTCATCCCTCAGCCCTCACTCACCCGCCCGTTGACCACCCGCCAGCTGCTGCCGCCGGCCATCAGTTTGTCGAACGCCGCCGAAAACGTCGCGTCGCCCACCCGGGGCTCCCCAAAGGTGAACAGCTGAGGCCGCAGCCCCTTGGCCGCCAGCTGGACTGCCGTCAGGGCCGCCATCGCCCCGCCAAGCGAGTGGCCCGTCACCAGAATCGCGTCTCTCGGATTCGCCGAACGAATTTGGGCAAACGCCGGCTCCAGTTTAGACCAGACCGCCCGCTGAGCCATGCTGAAGTACGCCTGCACCCGGCCTCCGACAGGGGACGGCACCGGCGGCGTTTTGAGCACGCTGAGCAGCTCGACAATCAGCTGCCCGTCCTGGTTGGTGCCGCGGAAGACGATCTGGAGAAGGACGGTGGGGGATGCCAGTACAAGACATGTTTTAGCCAGTACAAGACCCACAAACAGACTGGTACAAGACTCACACACAGACCAGTACAAGACCCAAACACAAAGCAGTACAAGACCCACACAAAGACCAGTACAAGACCCACACAAAGACCAGTACAAGACCCACACATAAACCAGTACAAGACTCACACACAGACCAGTACAAGACTCACACACAGACCAGTACAAGACCCACACAAAGACCAGTACAAGACTCACACAAAGACCAGTACAATACTCACACATAAACCAGTACAAGACTCACACACAGACCAGTACAAGACTCACACACAGACCAGTACAATACTCACACAAAGACCAGTACAAGACTCACACAAAGACCAGTACAAGACCCACACATAAACCAGTACAAGACTCACACACAGACCAGTACAAGACTCACAAACAGACCGGTACAAGACTCACACACAAACCAGTACAAGACTCACACACAGACCAGTACAAGACCCACACATAAACCAGTACAAGACTCACACACAGACCAGTACAAGACTCACACACAGACCAGTACAAGACCCAAACACAAAGCAGTACAAGACCCACACAAAGACCAGTACAAGACCCACACACAGACCAGTACAAGACCCAAACACAGACCAGTACAAGACCCACACAAAGACCAGTACAAGACTCACACAAAGACCAGTACAAGACTCACACAAAGACCAGTACAAGACCCACACATAAACCAGTACAAGACTCACACACAGACCAGTACAAGACTCACACACAGACCAGTACAAGACTCACATATAAACCAGTACAAGACTCACACACAGACCAGTACAAGACTCACACACAGACCAGTACAAGACTCACACACAGACCAGTACAATACTCACACACAGACCAGTACAAGACTCACACACAGACCAGTACAAGACTCACACACAGACCAGTACAATACTCACACAAAGATCAGTACAAGACTCACACACAGACCAGTACAATACTCACACAAAGATCAGTACAAGCCTCATACTCAGACCAGTACAAGATTCATACTCAGACTAGTACAAGACCAACACACACAGTACAAGACCATACACACGCCAGTACAAGACCAACACACACAGTACAGGAACAACACACACACTACAGGATCAACACACACAAGTACAGGACCAACACACACCAGTACAAGACCCACACCAGTACAAGGCAGTAAAGAACAGTAAAGGTCATCTTTCTCCAGCATCCGCCGCTCCGAATACCATGGTGATGCGTTTTCTCGGCAGCCGGGCCACAAAGCCGGACCAGGTGCCGCCGATGGTTTTCCAGTAGGCCGGCACGGAGACCTGGCGCACGTTGCTCATTGGTCCGTAGGTGCCCGCTAGGCCGCTGTTTTGGTAGCAGCTGCCCACAGCTCCTGAGGCGTAGGCGGCAGCCGAGGCCACCAAGGACAGGTAGCTGAGCTGAGGGCTGAACCGGCTTGCCTGCCAAGAGTCGTCGGCCTGGCCGTCCTTGACGAACGACGATGCCGTTAGGTCGTACATGTAGAGCGGATCAACGCTGCCGGCTTGATGCACCAGCAGGCTGCAGTTGAGCAGCAGCAGAGAGGTGATGAGGCCTGGCAGTCTTAGCGGAGCCATCAGCAGTCGCGTGCGGTTTTCGAAGTTGGCCTGTGGATGAGCTGTGAAGCCAGCGATGAATTTAACGTTGTCTCTCTCGGTTTTTATAAGGCTGCATCATCCTTATCGAGGCCAGGCATGCAGTCGTGTGTATCTTGACTGCGATGTTATTTTTAGTTGCGAGCGAGTTTGCTATAATTGTGTTTCAGTGAAGAAGGTTGCGGAGATCAGATAAGCGAAGTTGATAGATGCGCGATATTCGTGACTGACGTGCATGCAGGACAGAAGTTGCTGCCAAAACAGCTCGTAAACAGAGCTGGATATTCCTGTTGTACACGTGACTGGGTAATTCACGATAGCGACTAAAAATATTGACATAAAGATTCTTTTTATACACAGAAGTAGATGCGTGTAACACGATACATGCAGTTTACCAGTATCACGCTCATGTACTGCTGCTTTACAGAAGCGCGTAATTTTTTTATACTACTGATGCAAATCCATTTTGAGATGCTAAACCGTATAGCCCTTAATTGGTTCTCTTAAAAATGAGCTGGAGTCATAATAAAATGAGCTTTATTTGTTTGCCGCGTATCGCTAGCATTCAGAATTCGCTCTATTAGAGAGCACATAGCCTTGAATTAAGGAGGTTCGTCATAGACGAGTACGTTCGGTCGAGAAATATCCGTGCTGCTCGAAAAACCGAAAGTATGTTCCATACCGGCCTCCAGCGATCATTTCTAAGAAAATAGAATATGTACAGCGCATCAGCGTTCTAATACTTCAGTTGTCCAAAGCTACATGTGTATAGCTGTATTAACCAACTCAGATTAATTGTTTTTCATCAGTTCATCAACACACAAGATCTCTATACTGTACCTTTGGATATATATTATTGTAATTAAGGTACATGTAAAATTTGCAAAAATTCTTTAATCACCCCAGCCTAGATTTTAAAGCAAGCTTTGTAATGGTCTCGAGTCCTTGAATAGAATGAAGCCGTCATGTGCGTTTCGCATACACTTTGGGCTGCTGTACATTTCTGTGAAAACATACATGAGGCTCTTCATATTGCTTGTTCTGGTTCTAGAACCAGAACCAATTTGTAAAGTATAACTTTTTGTCTCCTTAACTAGAGGGATATACTTGCTATAAACTCTTAATTATTGAATGAAAATTGCCAAGAAGAAAGTGAGTGAAAAATTGTGCAAAGTGAGGCTGTTAAGGCAGTCAAATATTAACACAGTTAAATAGTTATACTGCTGTTTTTCTTGGAAGATCCGAACCGATTCTGGTTCGGGAATTGATAATGTGAAGATCAGGCTTCATGAATTGCACGGCAGAGTTTTGAGTATTCAAAATTTATATGCGCATGCATTTAATTCGCTAGTATATGCATGTGTATGTTGAAATTTATTTTTTTGATGTGGGTGCAATTAATGCTGAAAAGATTTTTTAGTACATATCATTCGTAGTTAGGTGTCAGTCAAGGACCGACGCCTGTAACGAATTGAACAGAGAAAACT
Source organism: Macrostomum lignano (assembly GCA_002269645.1). Lineage (NCBI taxonomy): Eukaryota > Metazoa > Platyhelminthes > Macrostomidae > Macrostomum > Macrostomum lignano. The sequence continues at coordinate 389,430 of NIVC01000237.1, forward strand.
GAAGATAACGGCTTGATGTGAGAATAAAAAAGCCTGGTTTTTGTAAAAATGAAAAAATTGCTATAAGTTTATTTTTCCCAGTCGCGGTGTTCTATACTTTGCATAACATTAACTCGTTATTTTAAGAGTGTGGTATTTTTGGTGGTTTTAACAATTTGCCATGGCAACAAGCCGTAAATGTTTTGGCGCATATTTAACTACTAAATCTGCTCTCTTAAATTATTATTATCGTCAATGAAAATATTGCAGATAGATAGATCATTAGTCTAAACTGGTCTGAATGCAGAAAAAATGACAACGTGAATTACTTATGCATTTATGTTAGAGTATTTTCGAGAATCGAGACCAATGACTTGTCATAGCCTCTTGTATACTAAGTATAGGAGACATTATTATATTATTGAATATTATATAGATCGGAATTACTGACAAAATGAAATTAACATATTATTGCCTTACTTTAATTGTAATATCTGTATATACCTAATATGACATTTAAGTAGAAGTGTGTTATTAAACTAAATTAATAAATCTAGTGTATATTAGGTAGTTAAAGAAAAATATTCTGAAACGGAATTAAAATAACTAAAATGTGCTAAAATAAGGGACTAAAAGAAGGCTTAACAATCATTTTTAAAAGACTAAAGCTTTCAATTTTAGATTGCATTAGACATTAAATAACTACAGGGAAGGGAACAGCTTTCTTTTTTTTCTGTAGCATTGCAAGACTTTTTTTTCTTACTAATTTTGAAATTTTATGAATATAAATCTAACATTGTTTACCATCGACTATCAAATAAAGGCAGATAAATATCTTTTTGTTTTTTATTGCTATCAACCAAATGCAAAAAATAATTCTAGAAAAATTATGTCCTCTCTCCTTTATGTACTTTCATGTAGTAATTTTCAAGATTGAATTTTTTTTCATTGGATGATAAAATCAATTATTAATATTAAATTAGTCGACAAGGCATTAAATCATAAAGTTAAGCTTTGATTTACAAATAGATTCTAAATTGATAGCAGCTTAACAAAATTGATTTGGTTCATGCAGCCAGTGCAGTGCAGGATGGCTCCAAAAGGATTTCGGTGCACGGCAGAAATAACGATAGAGCTGGTTGTGTCCCCCGGTACTTGGCTGCCTCATAGGGACGACGTCTACCTCACAATTGACTTCTTAAATCAGGTTGGGAGTCAGCTGTTTTGTTTAAAAACTCGTTTCTGTTATAGGCAATATCGTGAAAGTATCTGTCCTACTGAAATGACATATCTCTTTACATACAAATATTATCGGGTTTGTTGATAAGGAGTGTGACATCAATGTTTTGACATTCGAATGAATATTCTTAAATTCTCATAGAGATACTGGCATCTTCGTTTATGACACCCTGACATCATCAAAGACCATGAAATCTTCATAGAGACCATGACATCTTCATAGAGACCATGACATCTTCATTGAGATCCTGACATCCTCATAGAGACCATGAAATTTTCATAGAGATCATGACATCTTCATTGAGATCCTGACAGCCTCATAGAGACCATGAAATTTTCATAGAGATCATGACATCTTCATTGAGATCCTGAAATCCTCATAGAGATCCCAAAATCTCAAAGAGATCCTGACATTCTGATGCATGCAGAGATCTTGACACTCTTCAAAGTTTGACCTCTTCGCAAGGAGACTGACATCCCTGAAAAAAACCCTGACATCCTTCTGAACCGACTGACCACCCGCACTGAAGCTGGAACTCAACCAATGAGCTCCCAAATTCCCTCCGCAGGTCAAGCGCTCCCGCCTAGTAGCGCCCGTCTTCCCACTTCGAGTCCACGAGCGGTTCCGCTTCGAGAAGAACTTCTGGCCAGCCTCCGACCCGCGCGACGTTGTGGACCGGCTGGAGGAGCTGCCCATCGCCATCGAGCTCCGTCAGGCCACCGACGCCTTCCGCGGCAGCCGCTTGCTCGCCTACTTCGACTCGGACGGACGCGAGTTTCTGTTCCCCAGCGCCCCCACCTCCAAGCCCGCCTGCCACACCGGGCGGGAGGCCCTGATGGCCCGCACAGTCGATTTCTCCGGCGTCAGCCCGAAGCTGGAGTTCTGCACTTACACCGTGGTTGAGGAGCTGCGCACCAGCTACTCTGGCAGCGTTGGCGATGACTTCGGCGGGGAGGTGACACGGCCGCGCCGCTCTGCCGCCGCCGCCATCGACAGCGTCGACCTTCGAGCACGTCGTCATGGCAAACGGCCGCCGTCGATGTCGAAGGTCGACGACTCAGCGACCGCAGCAGCCGGCGAGGACCGCCGGGCCGGCTACCGCACCGACGACCGGCCGCCGTTCGTGGTGCGCCACGTGGCCGACGGGCTGACTGGCAGGAAGCCAGTGCTGCACAACATTCGCACCCGGTTGCGGCCGCCGCGTCAGCTGATGGACCCGGAGGAGGAGGCGCTGGGCGAGGCCGCCTGGGGCTACCGGGGAGGCCGCAGCGGAGGAGGTGGCGGCGGCGGCGGCAGCGCGGACAGTTCTCCGACGCATCGGCGCCGAGCTGACTACGACTACGAGGACTACGGTCGACGCGGATCTCGGCGACGCCGGGCGTCGGCGTCGCGGCTTCGACGGAGCGACTCCAGCGGTGAGCTGTGGTACTACGAGCGGCCGTACGCGCCGTTCGCGCACGAGTACCCGGAGTGGGGCGAGGCCGAGTGCCTGGCGCCAGGCTCGGGCAGCTCCCTGATGGACTCGCGCTACAACCCGGTGCTGGCCAGCAGCCTGCGGCACCGGACCGCCGATCGATACGGCGAGGCGCCGGCTTACCGGTCGAGGCGGCCGCCGCTGAGAGACTCGCAGGTGTACTAATTTCTCGCAGGCTGTGATAGTCGGGCAGTGGAGTTAATATGAATGATGTTTTGCCTATCAGATTGAGGTGGGTTTTCTTACGAGTCAGGTTTGAGTGGGGTGGGTGTAGTTGGCCCAAGCCAATCGGATCCGACTGGGGTGAGGTGGGTGTAGCAGGCTCCAGCCACTCGGATCGGACTGGAGTGAGGTGGGTGTAGCAGGCCCCAGCCAATTGGCTCGGACTGGAGTGAAGTGGGTGTAGCAGGCTCCAGCCAATTGGCTCGGACTGGAGTGAGGTGGGTGTAGCAGGCCCCAGCCAATTGGATCGGACTGGAGTGAGGTGGGTGTAGCAGGCCCCAGCCAATCGGATCGGACTGGAGTGAAGTGGGTGTAGCAGGCTCCAGCCAATTGGACTGGAATCAGGGTCCGATTATGCATATAAATGATAAAATTTTTATGAAATTACGTTATATCTACATGTAATCCTTTCTTTCCTTTTGCTTTGTTAATATTTACTTAATTATTTCTGCCTTTTGCAAAGATTAAAGCGGCACAAACAAGCTTATTTTGCTGCAGCACCAATTACTAACGCCTTTTTTCTTTTTCCTGACTTTCTGTGCTCTCGCTATTCAACTCTTTTAGTAATACAGCCTGTGCATCATCTACTATGAGTAGCCAATCAGGGTTGTTGGAGACGAGTTTGGAATAGCGAATTATTCATAGTAATTATTGCGTCCATTTACTTGTATCTGTTAAGCTGTTTGAATTATTTATATTATTTCTCGATGGCTTGTCTAAACTCTGATATTTTGAAACATTTTTACCGCTATTGTAAAATGCGTTTAATCATGATCTCTTTAATATGACTTATAAATTTACATTAACCACGAATTTTCAAATATAGCGAGTTGGATTATTATACAATGTCTTGTTTGCTGTTTCCTCTGTGAACATAAATTTATGCTGATACATTTCTGTTGTACATTACACAATAGCAGTTCGGCTCCTCATTTACCTCGGGCTGTGGGGGGTTCTGAAATAAAGGATAATATCACATAGAATCATGCGATATTATTGGAATTATTGATATTATTAGAATCATAGAGTCATGTCTCAGAGCTAATTATCATGTCACAGAGTCTAGAATCATGTCTCTGAGCTAATTATCATGTCACAGAGTCTAGAATCATGTCTCAGAGCTAATTATCATGTCACAGAGTCTAGAGTCATGTATCAGAGCTAATTATCATGTCACAGAGTCTAGAATCATGTCTCAGAGCTAATTATCATGTCACAGAGTCTAGAGTCATGTATCAGAGCTAATTATCATGTCACAGAGTCTAGAATCATGTCTCAGAGCTAATTATCATGTCACAGAGTCTAGAATCATGTCTCACAGCTAATTATCATGTCACAGAGTCTAGAGTAATGTCTCACAGCTAATTATCATGTCACAGAGTCTAGAGTCATGTATCAGAGCTAATTATTATGTCACAGAGTCCATGATAATATCTCACGACTAATTATCTTGTCACAGAGTACAGGATAATGTCTCACAGCTAATTATCATGTCACAGAGTCCATGATAATATCTCACAACTAATTATCATGTCACAGAGTACAGGATAATATCTCACAACTAATTATCATGTCACAGAGTCCATGATAATATCTCACAGCCAATTATAATGTCCCAGAGTCCAAGGTAATGTCTCAGAGATAAATATATCAGAACTGAGTGTGTTTATTCAGCTGTCAATAAAATCTCAGATTAAATTCAGTCAGGCTAGACTTTAAATAGCAAAAAACTGTACTACACGTAAAATATTTTGTTCCATTACTGTAGTATTTTGCACCTGACACTCTACGGGTAGATAGCGCGGTGCTGGCAATAACCTGCATACATGTGTTGAGCAATAAGACAGTGCAAAAGCGCCAATTGATTTATTCAACTCTGCCCATGTAGGGACAAAAGGTGCCCCCCCCAACTGTTAATGTTTGCACAAAGCTGAGGAAGCGAAGCCCAAGTGTAATAAGTTTCCTACATGGAAATGGCATGGGACTGCATGCAGAGGTGCAGCAAAGTCTGCTTTAGAATGCGAGTAAAGTATTTCTTGCCTTCATGGACAAAGTGTTGTGTATCTTGAGTGTGCGGGCCTCATTAGCGCGAGTGAGCAAATCGTTAATTCTGTATAAATTAACTGCATTGGCACGGGCGCAAGCTGCGACTGTCTGCTATAAGCGATTGCGCAGCTTTCTAAGGCTCTAAGCGGATATATTTACAACTTGAAGCTTAAGCAGAACAGAGATAAAAAGTGACATTCGACATGGATGGTGGATGCAGGATTAGAGAGTTGACAGCTTACGTTTGCCTCTTATCTATGGGTAAGTGCGACCGCTTCAATGATGTACTGATAGAGTAGCTTATGCCAGGAGAATGTGGAAAACCCCCATCCGTTGCAGTAGCAGCAACTGCCATAGCCTATAGGCAAACATTGACTAAGGTTTTACTTGTACCATAGATATTTCTGCTCCCCATGCATCCATTTTACCATAGACTATTTTTGTTTTCTATACATAAACTTCTGAAAGCTGACCATTTGCTATTATCGGGGCGGTTAATAGAGTTTTGGCCATAGACAGTTCGTCGTATCAACTATTGAATTTTTAGCCAAGTTAATATATAGCATTGTGCAGCCCATTTTGGACTTACACGTACTGAATTTAATCCAAGATAGGTTTGCCAAAGTAATGGCGCTTTTGTCTATGGTAGCAAGGACCAAAATTGGACCAAATTAAATGCTGCTGCTGAGCCAGCCTTGCTTTGACATAGACAAAAGTGGCATTACTTCGGCAAACCTATCTTAGACTAAACTCTATGCGTGTAAGCCCAAACGGACTGGAAAAAAACTATGGTTAAGTCGTACCAAGTTGAGAATTGCCATTTGACAGCAGTGGATTTGGTCTTGCCCATAGACATTGACATAGACGGAAACTAAATGTACTCTTACTTACTGATCTCGACTCAAAACTGCAGCAGCCAGAGCAGCTCAGACCCAGCAGCTCAGCTGCTACAGCTGCAGCTCATCCAAAGACCTGTCAATCTGCCTGTCAACCGTGATCCTGTGCAGATCGGCTTCCCACTGCTGCTTCAAAGCCGAGACCCCGGACCCGAGAGGAATCCCGGGCGCCAAGGTTTACTCCATGGCAAGTGCTGGGCATTTTGCCAAAGTCTTACATACATTTGTGTAATTCGCTAGTAGTGCAATTTCACTGGCGCTTAGTGAGATTTTAGTGGAATCTGATGGCATTCAATTGAGAATCTGATGAGATTCCAGTGAGAATCTGATGAGACTCAAGTGAGAATCTGATAGCATTCAAGTGAGAATCTGATGGCATTCAAGTGAGAATCTGATGGCATTCAAGTGAGAATCTGATGGCATTCAATTGAGAATCTGATGAGATTCCAGTGAGAATCTGATGAGACTCAAGTGAGAATCTGATGGCATTCAAGTGAGAATCTGATGGCATTCAAGTGAGAATCTGATGGCATTCAAGTGAGAATGTGATGGGACTCACGGACTCAAGTGAGAATCTGATGGGACTCAAGTGAGAATCTGACGGCATTCAAGTGAGAATGTGATGGGACTCACGGACTCAAGTGAGAATCTGATGGGACTCAAGTGAGAATCTGATGGCATTCAATTGAGAATCTGATGAGATTCCAGTGAGAATCTGATGAGACTCAAGTGAGAATCTGATGGCATTCAAGTGAGAATCTGATGAGACTCACGGACTCAAGTGAGAATCTGATGGGACTCAAGTGAGAATCTGATGGGACTCAAGTGAGAATCTGATGAGATTTTAGTGAGAATCTGACGGGACTCAAGTGAGACTCTAATGGCATTTAAATGAAAATCTGACGAGACTCAAGTGAGAATCATTTAAATAACTAAATAAAACATCATCAATTCGCCCCTCAGGGCTGCATGGACGCCCGGCAATGCCGCCAGCAGCCGCAGTCCTCAGCCAAGGACCTGTGCAGCAGACGGGGCCAGACCTGCTACAGCTGCTGCAGCGACCGCGGTTTGTGCAACGGCGCAACTTGGCAAAACGCTACTGCCCTGCTAATGACTCTGCCCAGTCTGACACTGGCTTTGCTACGTGTTTATGTCAACGAATATTATTAACATAATATTGAGACGGTTCTCGGAACCCCAGGCTCGATTCCGCGAATCAATTGGGGATTCGACTTCAACAAGTCCAAAACTCCCAGTCGGAATTCTCCAGCTTGTGAAAGCGGTCACACGGGAGGGACAGAGTGTGTACATGCCAGACGATAGTTCTTCGTGTTCACGTTGTCGTTGTCGTGTCATGTCACGTTTTCATGTTGTCGTGTTGTCGTGTTGTCATGTTGTTATATTGTTGTTGTCATGTCGTGTACTCGTGTTGTCATATTGTCATGTTGTAGTTTTGTCATATTGTCGTTGTCGTGTTGTCTTATTGTCATGTGATGTGTCACGTTGTCGGAAATTGTTGCAGTCACTGAGATCAATGTGACTTAAAACTCAGTTGACTAAAAGCCCTGCTATCTCCCTACTGGAACACTACAATATTAAATTTTAGTCCTTTGTTAATAGTTTTGTACAAAAATAACAATTGATTATAAATAAATGACATCGGGCATGACACTGACAACTTGCTACAGGCAGGTCCGCTGACACCCGAAAAGGGCATAACTACCCAAACAAAGAAACGGACAGTGATCAGAATAAAAGACAATTTCTCTTTGGCAATTTCTGCATCAAAGGAGGTACTGAACAAGCAGCATCTTAAAGGTTTATTTTTACCGAGTTTACGCAACCAACAAGGCATTGTGTAGTAGCAAGTTACATATAAATGCCTTCAATTCTGTCTGCATAATTATGAATTATAAAAATATTAGAATACAGAAAAACGCTAGAAAACTGGTTCAATAGCTTTGATGGGACTACAAGTTATTTAAGCAGGCGTGGTGCACATACGAGTTCATCAATTCGTTAGTTCACAAGTTCACCAGTTCACAAGTTCACCAGCTCACAAGTTCACCAGTTCACAAGTTCACTAGTTCACCAGTTCACAAGTTCACCAGTTCACAAGTTCACCAGTTCACCAGTTCACAAGTTCACCAGTTCACAAGTTCACCAGCTCACAAGTTCACAAGTTCACCAGTTCACAAGTTCACCAGTTCACAAGTTCACCAGTTCACAAGTTCACCAGTTCACAAGTTCACCAGTTCACAAGTTCACCAGTTCACAAGTTCACCAGTTCACAAGTTCACCAGTTCACAAGTTCACCAGTTCACAAGTTCACCAGTTCACAAGTTCACCAGTTCACAAGTTCACCATTTTACAAGTTCACAAGTTCACCAGTTCACCAGTTCCCAAGTTCACACTCAGACGTACATCCCAGAGTCGCCGCCGGCGCTCACCGGCTGCCTGTGAAAGCGAATCCCGTTGAGGCTGCGCTCCAGGCTGAAGGCGAGGCCCAGCCGGTCGGCCAGACAGGCCTGGAAGGCGGCCACGGAGGGCGAGTCAACGCTGGCCACCTTGGCTCGGTGGCGGACGCAGGCCAGCAGGGTGAAGGGCAGCCGGTCCACCAGGGCGAACTGGACAAAGCAGCACAGGAAGGCGTCCCGGACTGGACGAGCGGTAAGGTCCAGGCTGGGCAGGCCGGGGTCCAGTTTGTCAGCGGCTCCGTTGAAGGCGGTCTCGGTGAGTCGAGCGGCTCCCCCGTCTGCCCTGTCGTCAATATCGTCCAGCAACTCAATTGGATTACCAGCTGCGTCCGGCAGGTGCAGACAGCTGAGTAGGTGGACTCGGCTAACTTTGAACTGTTCGAATAGTTGGAAAACTCGCTGCATCACCAAGTGCACTCGGCTCGGAGGGACGTGCGAGTTCACCAGGATGAGAGAGTACTGCTCGTATTTCAGGTTCAGCACCTGGGCAAAATGGGGGTGTTGGGAAATGTGCTTTGATCTTAGCTCGAATGTGTATCTCGATTACTTTTTCTGAGCCCGCAACCCTTGATTGTCACTCACTAAGAGTTTCTCTTTAACACTCTGATCGTCACTCTTCATTACTCTGATCGTCACTCTTCATTACTCTGATCGTCACTCTTCATTACTCTGATCGTCACTCTTCATTACTCTGATTGTCACTCTTCATTACTCTGATTGTCACTCTTCATTACTCTGATCGTCACTCTTCATTACTCTGATCGTCACTCTTCATTACTCTGATTGTCACTCTTCATTACTCTGATCGTCACTCTTCATTACTCTGATCGTCACTCTTCATTACTCTGATCGTCACTCTTCATTACTCTGATCGTCACTCTTCATTACTCTGATCGTCACTCTTCATTACTCTGATCGTCACTCTTCATTACTCTGATCGTCACTCTTCATTACTCTGATTGTCACTCTTCATTACTCTGATTGTCGCTCTTCATTACTCTGATTGTCGCTCTTCATTACTCTGATTTTCACTCTTCATTACTCTGATTTTCACTATTCACTCTGATTTTCACTATTCACTCTGATCGTCACTCTTCATTACTCTGATTTTCACTCTTCATTATTCTGATTGTTACTCTTCATTATTCTGATTGTTACTCTTCATTATTCTGATTGTTACTCTTCATTATTCTGATTGTTACTCTTCATTACTCTGATTTTCACTCTTCATTATTCTGATTGTTACTCTTCATTATTCTGATTTTCACTCTTCATTATTCTGACTGTCACACTTCATTACCCTGATTGTCACTCTTCACCCTGATCGTCACTCTTCATTACTCTGATCGTCACTCTTCATTACTCTGATTGTCACTCTTCATTACTCTGACTGTCGCTCTTCATTACTCTGATTGTCGCTCTTCATTACTCTGATTTTCACTCTTCATTACTCTGATTTTCACTATTCACTCTGATCGTCACTCTTCATTATTCTGATTGTTACTCTTCATTACTCTGATTTTCACTCTTCATTATTCTGATTGTTACTCTTCATTATTCTGATTGTTACTCTTCATTATTCTGATTGTTACTCTTCATTATTCTGATTGTTACTCTTCATTACTCTGATTTTCACTCTTCATTATTCTGATTGTTACTCTTCATTATTCTGATTTTCACTCTTCATTATTCTGACTGTCACACTTCATTACCCTGATTGTCACTCTTCACCCTGATTGTCACTCTTCACTCTGATTGTCACCCTCCCCGTCTATTTACCAACCTGCAGTGGCTTGAGCTCTCCCTCCATTGGCGGAGTGCCGTCCCACCGTTCGCAGGCGGGCAGCAACAGCTGCTGCTGGGCTCCGTCATCTATGCCGCAGGGCAGCCCAGGCACATCCAGGTCCCAGAATTCAACCCTGGCCTCGATGCCTAGCAAAGCCCGGAGGCTGCTAGCGTTCAAATCGCAGTAGCCGACTAAACAGGCGCGGTTTAGGTACAGCTGGTCCTCCGCCATGCGGCTGAAGACTGCTGTGCGACTGCTGCTGCTCATGACTGCCACTTCTCTAGCTGGATTTGCACTGCATGAAAAGCAAGCATGTACAAGCAATAGTGCTTGCGGTTATTAACTGCTTGGGGATGTTGACAGCCTGATTGGGGATATTGACAGCCTGATTGGGGATGTTGATAGCCTGATTGGGAATGTTGACAGCCTGATTGGGGATGTTGATAGCCTGATTGGGGATGTTGACAGCCTGATTGGGGATATTGACAGCCTGATTGGGGATGTTGACAGCCTGATTGGGGATGTTGATAGCCTGATTGGAGATGTTGATAGCCTGATTGGGGATGTTGATAGCCTGATTGGGGATGTTGATAGCCTGATTGGAGATGTTGATAGCCTGATTGGGGATGTTGATAGCCTGATTGGGGATGTTGACAGCCTGATTGGGGATGTTGACAGCCTGATTGGGGATGTTGATAGCCTGATTGGGGATGTTGATAGCCTGATTGGGGATGTTGACAGCCTGATTGGGGATGTTGACAGCCTGATTGGGGATGTTGATAGCCTGATTGGGGATGTTGATAGCCTGATTGGGGATGTTGATAGCCTGATTGGGGATGTTGACAGTCTGATTGGGGATATTGATAGCCTGATTGGGATATTGATAGCCTGATTGGGATATTGATAGCCTGATTGGGATATTGATAGCCTGATTGGGGATATTGATAGCCTGATTGGGGATATTGATAGCCTGATTGGGGATATTGATAGCCTGATTGGGGATATTGATAGCCTGATTGGGATATTGATAGCCTGATTGGGGATGTTGAACTCAGGCAAAACAGCTAAATTCAGCTAAAAAAGACATTATTTCACTTGAAATGTTTGAGTGTTTGAAACGAAAGAATTTCATGCATTATATTAAATATGAAATTACGTGTATATACGAGTGTTGCAAGCGCTATCAAACACACACATTGACAACAGCTGGTCAAGATAAGTGGGCGAGTTGATAAGACAACGACAATAGAGATGCGGCATAGATAAACATAAAACTTGATTCAAACATGACAATAGTAAAATGACTAATTATAGCACATGCTACAAAAAACTACATGTACAAAAGTATATCTAATTGCCACTCTCATCACTCCAATGGCCACTCTCATCACTCTAATGGTCACTCCTATATCACTCCAATGGCCACTCCCATCACTGTCACTCCCATCACTCTAACTGCCACTCTCATCACTCTAATGGCCACTCCCATCACTGTCACTCCATCATTCTAACTGCCACTCTCATCACTCTAAAGGTCACTCCCATCACTCTAATGGCCACTCTCATCACTCTAATGGTCACTCCCATCACTCTAATGGCCACTCTCATCACTCTGTCACTCCCATTACTAACTGCCACTCTCATCACTCCAATGGTCACTCCTATCACTCTAATGGTCACTCCTATCACTCTAATGGTCACTCCCATCACTCTAATGGTCACTCCCATCACTCTGTCACTCCCATTACTCTAACTGCCACTCTCATCACTCTAATGAAATTGCCACTAAAAATCTAATTGTCAATACCAAACTCGCCAATTGCGAGCTCAAACCCAGGCTACTCATCCACATGCCACCCGTTAGCCTCATCCAGAATCCGTTTGCCCCATTTCGGCTTGAGCAGCAGCAGCTGACGCAGCGAGAATTCTTTGCCAGCCAAGGCGTCGCGAGTTCGCGCCGCTTTGTAGGCTCTGCGAATCGAAGCCAGTACAGCCGGAGGCAGCGGCCTCTCTAGCTGCAGGCAGAGCCGACAGCGGCTTTGATCCGCTGGTGTCGGCATAGAGAAGCCGAGCGACTCGCGGGCCCGTTGGAAATCTTCAGTATAAAATCTGATCAGCAGACTGGCGTGCCTGGCGCAGTAGGCGACGATCTCAGGCAGCGGGTGCGGCAGTATCAGGCAGCGGTTTGGCCCGACGCTCAGGCGGATGCAGTCAGCGAACAGCTGCACCGACACCTCAGCGCCTGCAGCTGGCGAGATGGCCGATCCGGCCAGGCGGATGGCGACCACACTAATGGGCTGGCACAGCGTTTCGGAGGCCACAGAGGCCGCTCTGACGGCGGCGGCGGCAGTTGAACTGGCGTTGCTGGGGTCGCCAGGCGGGCTGTCGGAGCCGGGGCTGCTAGACATAGAAGCGGAGTCCTCAGCCAGGTCCTCGTCGCCGCTCTCGTCGCCGCTCTCATTCAAAAAGTCGATGTCAACTGCCGCCTCCGGGTCTTCATCGCTGTCAGCGAGACCGGGCTGCTGCGGCTCCTCTGCCTCGTCGCTGTCCTCGCTGTCCCGACGCTGTACGCTGGAGCTGATTCGCTCCGAGGCGCTGCGGCTCGCCTGGCGGGCGCTCGACCGGACGGACGGCGTGCAAACTGGCGCCGGCGCCGCTAAACTGCGACGCCCGACACTACGCCTGCCGCCGCGCCCGAGACCCCGACCGCCGCCGCGCCCAAAGCCAGGCGCAATGATGGCAGGCGGGGCCTTGGTGTCCTCAGTGGCCTCTTCATTGACCGGAGCAGCAGTTGAGGCCGGTTCCAGCGGCTCCGCTTTGACTGCACAGCTGGCCGGCTCCGTTTTCACTCGCCGGGCTGGCGGCTCCGCAGCTGATGGCGCTGCCGTGGTGAGGTCAACTTGGCACCGTTTTCGATCGCCGCTTGCACGGCCAGCCGCAGGCGGAGGCTCGCTAGCGTCGGTCTCGACATTCGGCGGTGTCGGAGGCTTCTGAGCGGGCTGCTGCTGAGGCGGCTGCTGAGCAGAGGCGCCAGCCGCATCTTGGCCGCCGAAACGCAGGTGCAGCTGCATTGTGCCCTGTGATAAAATGCGGAGCGAGTGACAGCGAGACAACTCGCTGGATTTTGGTGGCTAAGAGATTCCAAATCCTGCATTTATAACCATCAAGTTCATTAGTTTAAAAAATAATTGATTACACCTGGCCCCCATTGGGCCAGATGTGCAACCGACAGCTCAGCTTCAGCTATAACGACTGTTTAGTCCAAGGACTGGGGGGGGGGGTCGACAAACACACCATAAATTCCCCAAGCTAAAGCTGGCACCCATTTTACAGCTGAGTGAACTGAAGCAATGCAGAGTTCAGTGTCTTGCTCAAGAACACAAACTGTTCCAGTGGAATCGGACGCACTAACCACTAGGCTAAAACACTGTAAAGACAGTCTCCTACTGCAAAGACTCAATCAAGTAACCTTCATATGAATCCTATCTATGTATTACCAAAATGCCAAAACAGCCATACCCAATTGCATTCATTACCTGACCATTGTGAGCAGCCTGGCAGTGCTTCTGCACAATAAAAACTTTGTTTGTGAAGAGGCTGCAGATGCTGCACACAAATATTTGCGAGTTCGGTCCACTAGGCTGGCAGCAGCTGACACTGTGCGTCAGAAAAGCAGCAAGGTCTGTGTATGGCTCATCGCAAGCCTTACAAATAAGGTCTGCTATAGCAGGCATTATTGACTTCAAGATCTGCAAAAATCATTCATTTTATACTTTATTCATTTTGATTGTTAACTAAAAGCAATCTACATTAAAATGCATGAAAAATATAATTAAAGAATAGTATGAATCACAGATCCATAAGCATGTTAAAAAATTGTAGAAGAATGCTTACTATAAAAAGTTTGGCCTGATCTATACAAGTAAAAACTTTATTAAGAAAGTATCCTTATTTCTATATGCAGTTGTTGGTGAAAATGGTAATTAATTAATTAAATCAGTTTGAATAAAATCAAATTCAAATCCAAAAAAGTCTAGCTTTTTTAGAAATCCAAATGTTTCAAACTTGGAAATTTTATTTTCCAAATTTCCAAAAGTGCCTCTGAATATAAAATATCAAAAACCAAAACAAAATTATGCAAACATAAAATACAACTTTTGAAAAAAGAAAGTAAATTAAAAACTGAGAATGCAAAATTTAATGTTATATTGTTCATTTTTACAATTGTCTGTTTTTGCAGTAACATATTTTTAAAAAGTGTTATTAAGTAAAGTTACTTAACTTTGGGACCTTTGTTGAAGTATAATCATCACTTTATTTCTTTCAAAATGCAAATGCAACTGACTTTACGTGCACTATATGTACATAGTTAAGTTATCAAATTGCAGAAACATAATGCCAGTTAGTATTAGTAATTGGAATTAGTTAGATTAGGCGTATAAGAATTGAGTTTAATCTTGTTAGTAAATTAATGTAAAGCACTAATACAATTACTAATTAGATGATGAGGCATTTTTGTCACTGAAAGGTGTCATAGTTACTCCCGCAGTTTACCTTTAACTTTTTGTCTATATTTGGAAACACATTTGGATATTTGGATTTGAAATTGGATTTTTTTGTACATTTGGATTCAGTTTTGGAAACTTATAAAAATCTATATTTGGTCCATCACTATATTATTTGAAGTAGAATTAAACATTTTGCTACTGCCAGATTGTCAACAATCTAAAAAAGTTTGATTTGTACTGAAATTTAAGGTCTTGCATATTATTATTGCATTTGCATAGAAAATTTAAATTTTGCACATTGCACAAAATTTGTGCAGCTATGGCAGCACCAGAAACATTACTCAAAAGTAGCATGTTTAAGACTTTATATTTAGTGATTGAACATGATTTAAGTTGTAAAGCTTTATAGAATTTTAGACCTGTTATATTTGGTAGAATCAGTGTTAAGATCCTTGTTAAGTTTAAAAAAAATTTACAACCATTACACAAGGATTCAAGAATCTTAGAAACTTAGGCCGCCTAGTATAGTAGGCCTAGCAAGCAAACTATCAACTCAAGTAGTATCCACTAAAAAATTAGATGTAGACCTAATTTAATTAAAGCATCATTCTAAACCTATAAAACTTATAAAAATGGACACTTTCAAAATATATATATCCTATTCCACTTAAACTAATAGAGTTACTTAAAAATTGTTTTATAAGAGATAATATAAGTATACAATTATAAAAAATATATTATTATTAATATTTTATTCATATGAATCATATGCAGGTTTTTTATTTGAATTTTTTGTCTAGGCCTACAAAAAACCACAGCTAAATAACTTTTTTAGAATAATTTTTTTGACTGTTATTAAATAACACACAATGAAGAATGTTACAGGCTATTGGCTTAGGCCCTTTTCTGACATTTTATCTCTTAAAATTTGATTTAGAATCTATGACTAGCTAGGGCCTAGGCTATACTATATATTCAAATACAAAATTGTGTACACTTCTAACTTCTATACGACGATAATTATGCACAAGATGAAACTTTAACTAGCTAAAAACTTCAGTGAGATTTTAAATGATACATTCTTAGTAAATGATAAATGATAAATATTAAATCTTATTCGACTGACCCAGTTAAATTAAAGACGTACATGTTAATTAGTAGTAGTAGTAGTAAGTTTGGCTCAGGCAGGAAGCCTGTTTGGCCAGTATACGTCAATGTATTTAAGAAAAATTCAAGAATAGAAGGAAACCTTGATCAAGTTTTGCAAATAGTATAGTTTTTGAAAGAGCGCTAATTTTTTCTACGAAACTTTGAACGAGCTTTAACGACTAACGAAGCAAAAAACAGGTATTGTATGAATGATGAGGACGCATCTTAAAACCGCACATTTTGCTTCGATGCCCTTTTTCCCTACTGTCAGTAGGCTAGCTTAGGATTTTCTCTCTATTCTCTCATTTAGGCTGAGTTCTATACTAATTTATGATATTACTATCAATTATGTTAGATACCCAATGTACTTCCCTTAGGATTCTAATTTTGGGTTGTTTGAAGGTCAGGCTGTCTGGGTCTGAGGCGGATTGACCTCTAACAGTCTAGACAGGCGACACTAAGTGTGGGAGGGATGTTTTTAATCTCATTCTGACCCCCTGATTTGTGACTTTTTCCCTCTTTTTAGTGATATATGGCGCGGTCTAGCTGTCACTTTTGGCTCCAGCCTGTCTGGGTCAAAGAGGTCTTTCCAGCTTCCTCCCCACTCGCTCTGTTACCTTCTCCTTTGATTTATGGGCGTTTTGCAGTCACTTTTGGCGCCAAGATGTCTAGACAAGTGACTTTTATTATTGCTTTGCACATGATTTATGACCGCACCTGTCAACTTCTCTGGGGTCTGAAGGCCACCTGGTGAGGTGGGTTTTGGGGTCTAGAGCTCAGCCAATCAGAGACGCCTGACTGCCCCCGGCTCGTCCAATCAGAAAATTCGGCGCCGATTTTAACAAAGGCCCTCAGCCAATAGGAAAATTCGGCGCTCGTTATAACAAATCGGCCGCGTAAGATCTATAATAATTAAGGCGGCATGTCGACCCGCGCTCGGAAAACCCGGTCCGGCACCCTTGCTCCTTTCTGCTGGGACCTCCCTTCTTTTTGGTCCCTGGCAATCTTGGACTTTTCGGGGCGGATCGAGCTCCCTCCAACGCTCGCCCTTCGGCCGAGGTCACTCGTGATCCCCCTTCCCCTCGGCCTGCGCCCCAAGATCAGCAACAGCAACCGGCAAGTGAAGAGTAACGGCGGCACTCGTCAGTTAGGATCAGCATCAGCATCCCGTCCGAGCGCTTCAGTCTCTGTGGAATCCTTGGCTACCGGCAGATAGGTCCTCTGATTGCATGGTTGGGTGAGATCAAGGCTTTCTTGAACTGCTTAACTGGATGCACCCTTTGTCTGACCCCTTCCTAGGTAGTCTGATAGGATTTGCACTTTTGCTTACTTGCTTTTTGTGTGCCAAACTCGAGGCAGAAGTGTCATTTAATACTAAAAGTAGCCATTAGCTCTGACTCAATCTAAGGCGTTTAGGATTGCGGATTAAGTGAGAAAGTTAAATCTGGAAGTTAAAGACTTAGCGTTTTCTTTCTTTTTTAATTGAAAGAATTTAAAGAATTCAATGCAAGAGGATCCGCTGCAGTAAGAGTTATTCGATTTTGTATATACCTAGGCACTTGTTCCCCAGTGTCGAG
Source organism: Macrostomum lignano (assembly GCA_002269645.1). Lineage (NCBI taxonomy): Eukaryota > Metazoa > Platyhelminthes > Macrostomidae > Macrostomum > Macrostomum lignano. Next base: position 406,784 of record NIVC01000237.1, read on the forward strand.
AAGTGAGAGTTTTTTGAGCGACTGATCACCACTCAATAAACTTTTCACCATCTAAGCAACTGAGCCTTTATTACATGTACTTTACATGTATTGATATACTTCGGCGGTCTGGTGCCCGACGTTCAAGAGGATCTGCGACGTCGCCGTGGACTTGCCTGGGCTGACTTCCGCTCCGTTAAGCCCTGTGGCCCTGTCCTACAGTCGGATGCCCTGTCTGACCGTCAGAGGGTGGCGTTGTTCCAGGCGGTAATTGAGACCGTCCTGTTGTACAACGCCGAGACCTGGACGCTGACGAATTCGCTCGAACAGCAGGTCGATGCGGCGCACGCTGGCCTGCTGCGCGCCGCCGTCAAGATTGGCTACGAGCGAGTGACCAATGTGGCACTCTATCGCCGCCCAGGCCCTAAAACGCGCCCTGTGACATTGACCTACGCTTGACTGGCTGACAATTTATTTTGTTGTTGACTATATTGATAGCAAGGCACGATGCTGGGATTTGAGATGTGCCGCAAAGGTTAAACAAATACTTTGCTGAACCAGCGGTTAGATCTAATAATCGCACTCGTAATAACAAAGAGCTGTACAGTAAAGTACATATCGCACTCAAATGCACACAGTTTGACAGTTATATATTAAAATGAAATGAAAAATTACAAGTTAAGACAATCAATGCCATCATTGTATAATAATAAAAAGTTCACATATTTAACTTCATAAGAGCATTAAACTGTCAGACACGAACTGGTCAAACCAGTTCGAGCAGTTAGAAAAACCAAAATAAAAAAATGCCTTGAAATTCAAATCAATCCCACAAATTGATAAGCAAGCAATTACCGTTATTTTTGTCCAGTTGAACACAAAAAACGTTTGTTTACTTCAGTTTGCCTGTTTTCTTGCTCTTGCGACCTTTTTTAGCCGGGGTAGGTCCGTTGACTGACGGGTCCCCTGCGCCCCCGCCGCCGGCGGACGAGCTGGCCTGAGCTGGCGTGGCCGAAGCCAGCTTGTGGCCGAGATCCGTCACTCCATTGATTGCCTGTGTATTATAGAGGTCAATTAAGGTCAAGTGTATAGACTCTTACAAGAGCAAACTAATCAAGCATTCTGCAGTCTAAACAAAATGCACTACTCACAGCTGCGGACGTTACTGACGACTTAGAGAAGAGTCGGTCAGACTCTTTTATCTTGCGGCTGCGCTTGTCGCGTACGTCCTGGCCGGGCTTCTGACTGGTCAGGTAGCTGGGATGGACGGGTGGAATGGCCGAGACTCCAATCAATACAGAACAGGTTCAACACTGCCCCCCCCCCTATCCAATGCGCTATAGGCCTATGGCAACGGACATCTGATTCTCTGCAGTGGACACCCGATTCTCTGCAGTGGACACCCGATTCTCTACAGTGGACACCCAATTCTCTGCAGTGGACACCCAATTCTCTACAGTGGACACCCGATTCTCTACAGTGGACACCCGATTCTCTACAGTGGACACCCGATTCTTTACAGTGGACACCCGATTCTTTACAGTGGACACCCGATTCTTTACAGTGGACACCCGATACTCTACAGTAAACACTCGATACTATACAGTGGACACACTGATTCTCAACAGTGGAGACCCGATACTCTACAGTGGACACACTGATTCTCAACAGTGGAGACCCGATACTCTACAGTGGACACACTGATTCTCAACAGTGGACACCCGATTCTTTACAGTGGACACTCGATTCTTTACAGTGGACACTCGATTCTTTACAGTGAACACCCGATTCTCTGCAGTGGACACCCGTTTCTCTACAGTGGACACTCGATTCTTTACGGTGGACACTCGATTCTCTGCAGTGGACACCCAATTCTCTACAGTGGACACCCGATTCTCTACAGTGGACACCCAATTCTCTACAGTGGACACCCAATTCTCTCAAGTGGACACACTGATTCTCTACAGTGGACACCCGATACTCTACAGCGGACACCCGATACTCTGCAGTGGACACACTGATTCTCAACAGTGGACACGAATTGCTCTGCAAGCAGAGAGATCTCTTACCGATCCCAGCCCTTTATAATATTCCCATATTGAGCCGTGTCCTCAAGGTAGCTGCCCTCGAATCGATAAATCTGCCGCTCCAAGTTGCCAAGAGTCTCGGCCAGTTCCGCTCGCTTCTGCAGCAGCTGGGTCAGCTCTGCCCGGGTGTCCGTGATGGCTGAATTGGCACAGCTGGTGTCACCCGCGCCTGTGACTGGCATTCTGTCTGGCTGAAATAATGAGGGTCACAATATGCATGCATCAGACCATTGGCACCCTTGATGACAACAGCTAACCTACAGATATGGATATAGAAAAAATGGTTAAGGTAGAACTTTATTGAAGTCAATATGGTATTGTCAGCCATCAACTATAATACATTAGAATGAGTGATTCATTTCAAGTGTCCAAATATTAAATCTACTAGGAAGTCAAAATCTTAGGCCTATCTAACCATAGGATGTTGTGGTGGCCAGATTACGTCACTGGCAAGCACCAGTGCAGCCACACTAGAAATCCCCCAACCTCTGTCTAGCTGAGGTGGGGTGGGTGCACACCAAGCTAGCCAGCTCACTAAGCCAGGTGGGGTTGGTATCGCCTATCATGCCACACCACCTTTCCTTGTTGCATCTCCCTAGGCCCCTCAATCTTGCACTATTTATAAATATAAATACACACACAAAGCAACACAAAATCTTCACTGTATTATATCTATTGAACTAAAAGGCCTTCCACCTAATAGATCATATCAGGCTTACCAATAGATATTTATTATGTCACAAAAGTGATACATCTTATAATTGTCAAATTGGAATAACATTTTTTTGTAAAATAGGCCTAACAAATATAAATCTCTAAAAAAATTAATAAGCAATCATGTATAGGCCTATCATGTACTATATAAAGACAACTATACATTTTTCATTTGTACACTATTATGCATGCAATCTTAGTTATACTGCACATTAGAAAATTCTAATATAACTATATTTTCCAGGGTATCAACTTAAACTATATATTTTTGATAATAGGCCTATATGGCTAATGGCTTTAGCAAGAGTTTGTTTGACTAAAATACTTTTTGTTTTTCAAAATGGCATAAAATCAAGATATTATCAATTTAGAAAATAGACATTAGGTCTTATTATTATACTGAATATGAAATTCTTTAAATTTAAATAGGCTTTTTGATCTATATAATCAGAAAGTATCTTATATATTAAAATTTTCTAATGCATATTAATTCTTTATAGTTCATTGGTATGCATGCTTTTTATACCACTTTTTGTATGCCAAATACAATTTTTAAGATTTAAACATGCTAAATATTTTGAAAATAGGTGCAAGTATTTTCCAGTGTCTATATTAAAAGATATGATATTTTGAAAAAAAACCATTAAAAGGTAATGGGAATGCAACCAAAAAATATAAATATTAGTTCAATATAACAAGGCTATTTTAAAGAATTTAAATACTAGCACTTAAAGTAATTGCAAGCTATTGTAAAAGAGTAATAGATACAATACTTATTTTGGTATAATATTAATATTAAATATTAAATGCAGGCTATAACAATAGAAAAAATGCTTCATAATCATAGCTGCAACAGAAAATTAAATTTAAAGTTGCATAATTTTGGAATTTTGGAGTACATATGATAGTCACATTTCTAATTTTTGGCATACTTGGCAAGCACCTAAAATTTAGCCCAAAAAAATCTGGCATACATTAGACACCTTGAACCTTCTAATAAACAATGGATTTTGACTATTGCTAATATCAATTATATGAAATGAAATGAAGACAATTTCATTCCCATTGCAAAAAATATTTAGTGTAGTCTGTCAGTAGTGTAATACTACTAAACTATTCATTATTAATTTTAATACTGATTTAATGATTATCAGATTATAGTTTTAATTAAAGAGTAAATTATAAAAAATACAACAATTAAATATCCCAAATCTCTTATAAAGAAGCAAAAAATATTTAAAAACATACATAGTGTACACTCTATTGATATTATAGTGTATAGAGTATGGTTTTTTGAAGTTTTGGAAATTGTGTCAATGGTCTTGCTTGCCCTTTTTTACTCTTCTCGTTTACAGCATAACCTAGTCCTAGTCTATAAAAGTGTCCTAATCTAAGTCAGTCGTGTCCGAAGAATATCTAGCACTTGACACTGTTACACTGTTACAGCAATGCAATACATCCTGTCATCGTTTCATGCATTGACAATGAACTGTCAATGAATCCTGATTCAGTTCATAGTTGAGACTTGAGAGTCGATATCATTCAAGTTTTGATTAAAATTTCTCAATTTAAAACTTTGCACCCGCACTGGGTCTCCCTAAAAAACGCACCGCACCGTCCCGAACCGCTACACATTATAAAATTTTTTGTCAATGCAGTATTTGATTGCAAGGAAAACTATTTGTTGTAAGAGTAATGGAATAAATATCTTTAATTATTATTATAAATATTGTTATTATTTTTTATATTCTCGTTTTCATTATTAAATTATATTATTATTAAAACAGAAACAAACTGTAAATTTACAGAACGTCTTTGTCTGTCTGTCTGTCTGTCTGTCTGTCTGTCTGTCTGTCTGTCTGTCTGTCTGTCTGTCTGTCTGTCTGTCTGTCTGTCTGTCTGTCTGTCTGTCTGTCTGTCTGTCTGTCTGTCTGTCTGTCTGTCTGTCTGTCTGTCTGTCTGTCTGTCTGTCTGTCGTCTGTCTGTCTGTCTGTCTGTCTGTCTGTCTGTCTGTCTGTCTGTCTGTCTGTGTGTCTGTCTGTCTGTCTGTCTGTCTGTCTGTCTGTCTGTCTGTCTGTCTGTCTGTCTGTCTGTCTGTCTGTCTGTCTGTCTGTCTGTCTGTCTGTCTGTCCGTCTGTCTGTCTGTCTGTCTGTCTGTCTGTCCGTCTGTCTGTCTGTCTGTCTGTCTGTCTGTCTGTCTGTCTGTCTGTCTGTCTGTCTGTCTGTCTGTCAGTGTGCCAGCTCTGCCAGCAGACTCAGTGCAGCCGACTCTGCCCTCGGTGCGGCAGTGCTATCATGATGTCATCAGTCGGCGGTGTCGATTCTTCGACATCAATCATTTCAAATGCATTCTACCGTTTGCTTCTGCAAAATTAAAAAAATGCACTCCTTTTAAGCTTCTTCTCGACAGAATTGTGACTGCTGTCTCCAACGAAACCCATACCAGCTTTATTTTTGAAATTCAGATTTTTTTAAATCAACTCATAAAAAACCGCACAGCGTAACGCAACAGTGCAGCTTTTGCAAATAAAAAAATCCGGCATCAATTCCCTATTCAGCTTATTTATCCCCTGTTATCCTCCAGCGAAGGGGTCTGGTTGGAATGCGCTGCTTCTATCAAGTCAACGTAGCTGGGATCAATATGCTTCAGTTCAAGCTTCGGCTGAGAATGAAAATCGAAGGAACCCGTAAACACCCCCCCTGCAGCAGCCCACCACTCAGCTATCAAATCTCTTTAATTTATGAATTTTGACACTTCCGAAAAGCAATAAAAACAAACGGATTACGTTTATAATTGATACTTAATAATTTCTATTTTTAGGTTTTAGGAACTGCTGAAAGAAAATCGTCATAATTTTGCAACCCTTTTGAAACTGTAAATAATAAAGTAATTCACAATATAGCGGCCTGACTTTTAATCATTTATTTGTTTTAGCACAAGCCTGTGAAAATATTGAATTCTAAGATGTGTTGCCTATGTTTACCACATAAAACATGTACAGTAATATCATGGATAGTCTTGCTCGTGCTTCCCGCCGTGGCTGTAAACCTACTCCAGCTCGACTTCAACACCCGACTGCAGTCATTCTTGAGTGTCCTCGACAGCGCCGTGGCGCCCGCTGCTGCTACTGCGCCAGTGCGGAGTCCCTGCTGACCGGCTGATCGCGGATGACCTCGAGCGGTGGCACACCAGCCAGAAACCCGACTGCCAGCTGCTGCGGCCGCTGCAACTTCTCGACAAGCGAACGTCCGCGTTGATCGCCGATTAACGCAGATTTGAAGCGCTGTTTAGACAAGTCGAGGACGTCATCAACAATCAGTCTGTGCTGCTTCAATTTGACCTTGGCTGATGCTGCCGCTCGTGTTTTCCTTGTTTAACTGGTGCCGAACCGCGAGATCTGGAGAGCTGATCCAGCTAGTGAAGCAAGCCAATGCCACCGTTGGCAGCGCAGCCTCCAATCGCTGTCCGAAACTCGCATCGGTGAATAACGATCCAGTTGAAGATCGACAGCCAATCGCCCAATCAGATGGGACTTCATCGGCTTGTGTCGTTGTCTCTGAACTACTGTGGTCATTCAGCCAGCCGGACCTCAGCAGCAGCGACAGTCCGCTCTGCCAGCGGTGCTTCACTCAACCTGAACCGAGTGATCCTGCCATGCGCTCACTTTTGCTTCTACAGCCTCTACCTGACCGCTGAGGTCCGGCGCTGCCCGAAATGCCGAACTGACATTTTGACTGTCATCAGAGCGGCAAGTTGCTGACTCCTAGCTAACAGGCAGTTTGGTAATTAGATATATTAATCAAAGTTGTCCTTGTTCGGTCTATGAACCAAGCCTTTAGTCCTGCTTGCCATGTGACACGGCTCTTATTTCTAAGGCCCAGTAGACAGCATTTCTGTTGTTCATGTTTTTGTTTTTATTGTTTTTGTTGTCATTGTTGTTTTTGTTTTTGTTCTTGTTGTTGTTCTTGTTGTTTTTGTTGTTGTTATTGTTGTTATTGTTGATGTTGTTGTTGTTGTTATTGTTGTCGTTGTTGTTGTTGTTGTTATTGTTGTTGTTGTTATTGTTGTTGTTGTTTTTGTTGTTGTTGTTTTTGTTGTTCTTGTTCTTGTTGTTGTTATTGTTGTTTTTGTTGTTATTGTTGTTGTTGCTGTTTGTAATTGTTCAAAATGTCTATGGTAATTTACGTTAAGACAATGAGATTCAAGCAATGACTGGAAATTGATAATAAAGCAATTTACCGGGATATCATTTTAGAAAACGAACGAGTCTATGAGCGTAAAATAAGATAGTCTATGGTTGTAATTGGAGGCTTCGCCCCACACCCCCATTCTCCCTTCCCACTCAGATCTTGATCATAGATAATAAAAACTGTGATCTGTGATCTTGATTGACAAATTGACGTGTACCTCTCAAACTAAAAAAAAGACAAAAAGACAGAAGATAAGAAAACTGATAATGCACGTTAGTGCATGCTCCAATCATTTTAATTACGATTTATTAACACGAACAAACCTACGTTACGTTTAAATTACACGTGTATTCTTAATAAAGAGCAGACTAAGACTTGAGCAACATAATATTAATGCTGCAATGTGCAGGTGAACATTATTCATAATTTTATGATTGCACACCGAATTCTCGCCTAAAAAAGCATTACAGCAGAATGAGAAATTCTGCTGTAATTGATTTGCCAATAAGTGCACGCGCCAGTATTTGATTTGCCAATAAAACAGGCAATTACACAGGTAACACTGTCATGTCATGTCTACTACATGTAAATCAGCTTTGACCTGCAGACACAGGCCAGCAAATTAGAGCATGCTTGAAGACTGGGACGAAAAAGTTGATGAAATTGAAAGCTTTAAAATTGTTCCGCAGGTACAAGTACAATATAATACAGTAGCAGCATGTGTCCTGCAGATGAGGATGAGCAAAGTGCACTACTTTCAGCCTACAAAATGAATATGGCACGCAAAATATTCTTTCCATGTGTTTGCTATACTTGTAATGCACTCAGTTTTAAGATCGAGAGTGGGACGCAGCGGCACCCACTGAAGGATCAGGAAGGGGGCAGCGGCACCCACTGAAGGATCAGGGGAGGGGGGCAGCGGCACCAACTGAAGGATCACGGAGGGGACAGCGGCACCCACTGAAGGATCAAGGAGGGGGCAGCGGCACCCACTGAAGGATCAGGGAGGGGACAGCGGCACCCACTGAAGGATCAGGGAGGGGACAGCGGCACCCACTGAAGGATCAGGGAGGGGACAGCGGCATCCACTGAAGAATCAGGGAGGGGACAGCGGCACCCACTGAAGGATCAGGGAGGGGACAGCGGCACCCACTGAAGGATCAGGGAGGGGACAGCGGCACCCACTGAAGGATCAGGGAGGGGACAGCGGCACCCACTGAAGGATCAGGGAGGGGACAGCGGCACCCACTGAAGGATCAGGGAGGGGACAGCGGCACCCACTGAAGGATCAGGGAGGGGACAGCGGCATCCACTGAAGAATCAGGGAGGGGACAGCGGCACCCACTGAAGGATCAGGGAGGGGACAGCGGCACCCACTGAAGGATCAGGGAGGGGACAGCGGCACCCACTGAAGGATCAGGGAGGGGACAGCGGCACCCACTGAAGGATCAGGGGGTGCCTGTAGCTACAGGCAGCCTCTTTCACCAAAGCAGCAATAAGCCGAAATCATAGAGTTTGGTCACTACACAGCGGTAGCAGCAGCAGCAGCAGCAGCAGCCGCTGCCGCAGCAGCCACAGCGGAGGTCGCGGAGGTGGAGAAAGCCGCCGTCATGCCCGATGCCGTGAGGAACCGCTCCCGCCTCATGCAGGAGCTGTCCGCGTGTTTGCTCAAGTAGCTCTTCAGAGCGAAGCGCTTGCCGCAGCGGCCGCACTGGAACGGCTTGTCCTTGGAGTGCGTCTGCACGTGAGCCCGCAGGTTGGACTTGTCGGCGAAGGACTTGCCGCACAGGTGGCAGCCGAACGGCCGTTCACCGGTGTGCGTGCGCAGGTGACCTGGCGGTGGGTGCCAGCGTGGGGATGCTGGGAGCTGGATTTTACTGACGGGATGGAGTGGGAGATTTCAATCAGAGCGGGAGGTGACATTTATAAAGAATTTAAGTGAGATTTTTGGGTGAAATGAGAGATATGAGAGATGAGATGATAGGGGAGAGGTGAAAGGAGAGAGATGAGATGAGGACGTGAGATTTAGGACAGATAGGGGTGAGATAGATTTTGGACGAATTGCGGTGAGATTTCGGATGAATTGGGGTGAGATTTCGGACGGATTTGGGTGAGATTTCTGACGGGTTGGGGTGAGATTTCGGACGGAATTGGGGGAGATTTCGAATGAATTAGGGTGAGATTTCTGACGGGTTGGGGTGAGATTTCGGACGGAATTGGGGGAGATTTCGAATGAATTAGGGTGAGATTTCGGACAGATAGGGGAGGGATTTCGGACGGACTCGGCTGAGATGTCAAATGTCTCACCCTGCAGTAGCCAGGGCCGGCTGAACCGCTTGCCGCAGAACTTGCACAGGCAGGGCTGGTTGTGGCTGCGCAGGTGCATGGCGAAGGCCGCCTGGGAGATGTAGGCCTTGCAGCAGACGGGGCACTCCCTGGCCGACTCCAGGCCGTGCTGGTGCCGGTGCTGCTGATGAAGCTGGCAGGAGAGGCGATGCCTGTCCAGATTCCTCTGCGAGCTGAACGACCTGTCGCAGTTCGAGCAGCTCAGCGACTGCCGACTTCGCTGCTGCTGGCTCTGAAGCAGCTTCATCGATTCCTCTTCGTCGGCGGCCTCTTCTTGATTGACTGTCGACGAGGTGGTGGACAGCAGCGAGTGCGACAGCAGCAGGGCGCTGCGCTGCGACGGAGGCGGCGGTGGTGGCGGTGGCGGTGGCAGACGGACGGCTTGAGAAGCCGCGGCGACATCCTCACGCTGCAGACTCTGCAGCCAGGGGTTCAGAGAGGACAGGCTGGCCAGACTGAGGGGCGGCTGCTGCTGCTGCTGCTGCTGGAGATGCTGGAACTGCTGATGAAGCTGAATGTGCAGCTGGCGATATGCGGCTGCCGCTGCCGCTGCTGCTGCGGCTGCTTGCGAATCGACAAGCGGAAACGAAGGGCTGAACAACTGGGGCGGTTGGTGCGCCTGCGGCTGCTGGCGGGGCTGCTGCGAGAGAAGGCGGCTGATGTCGAAGTTGCTGCCGCTGCCGCTGCCAGGCGCCAGTGCGGGATGGCGCAGCGGCTGAGGCCGGAGCGGCTCCTGCAGAGAGGCCGGCGGCGGCGGCGGCGGTTGGTACGAAGACGTTGCCGAGCCGAGAGCTAAGGGAGAAAGAAAGGGAGTGGATGTGGATTAGACAGATGGACAGACAGACAGACAGACAGACAGACAGACAGACAGACAGACAGACAGACAGACAGACAGACAGACAGACAGACAGACAGACAGACAGACAGACAGACAGACAGACAGACAGACAGACAGACAGACAGACAGACAGACAGACAGACAGACAGACAGACAGACAGACAGACAGACAGACAGACAGACAGACAGACAGACAGACAGACAGACAGACAGACAGACAGACAGACAGACAGACAGACAGACAGACAGACAGACAGACAGACAGACAGACAGACAGAGAGACAGACAGACAGACAGACAGACAGACAGACAGACAGACAGACAGACTACAGACAGAGAGACAGACAGACAGACAGACAGACAGACAGACAGACAGACAGACAGACAGACAGACAGACAGACAGACAGACAGACAGACAGACAGACAGACAGACAGACAGACAGACAGACAGACAGACAGACACCTCCGGGACAGCCCTGCAGCTAAGACAGACAGACAGACAGACAGACAGACAGACAGACAGACAGACAGACAGACAGACAGGTTGCATCGGATCACATTGCGGCTATCAAGCTGGAGAATCCGGACGCGGCCCAAGAAGCACTACAGCACAAAAATCTCTCAGTTCCCAAACGGCTGCCGGGTTGCCAAGTGAGCCGCAAAGAAATGAACAGCATTCAGCAGAAAAAATGCAGCACAAATTTCCATGCCGAGACGGATGGACCCGAGCTGTCAGTCCGCCGCCGCCCCCTTCAGCTCCGCCCACCTTGGTGACGGCGGCCGGCAGTTGCGGGCAGTCCGCGGGCCGCCCGCCCCCCTCCGCTGGGACATCAATCAGGATGTAGTTAATAGGAGTGCCAACTATGCACAGCCAGTGGTGCCCCCCCCCCAGCCAGGCCTACCGTCAAGGAAGCGAGAGAACACGCGGATTTCACCGCGGCCAGGAGGAGGAGGCGAGCGAAAGTGATTGAAGGCCTCGTTTGGCGTCCTCACCAGTTTTCGATTCTTTCCACCGACTTTAACACAAAAAGGAAAATCCCTGCCAGTCCCTCGGCAACCAGTGGAGAGAAGACTTAAGAAGTCTTAAAGAAAGGATTTGCAGTTTTTTTACCTGCCCGACCAGCAGCTGGTCTTTTTTGTCCGCGGGGTGACGGGGGAACCGAAAATCCGCCACTGCTGTGCGACTTCTGCTGGCTTCGGGCCACTGCAGCCGTATTGCTTTCACTTAGAACACCCGGTGTCTCACTTTGAATTCCCGGTGTCTCACTTTGAATTCCCTGTGGACCTCATTTAGAACACCCGGTGTCTCCACTTTGAATTCCCGGTGTCTCACTTTGAATTCCCGGTGTCTCCACTTTAAATTCCCGGTGTCTCACTTTGAATTCCCTTTCCCGGTGTCTCACTTTGAATTCCCGGTGTCTCACTTTGAATTCCCTTTCCCGGTGTCTCACTTTGAATTCCCGGTGTCTCACTTTGAATTCCCTTTCCCGGTGTCTCACTTTGAATTCCCGGTGTCTCACTTTGAATTCCCTTTCCCGGTGTCTCACTTTGAATTCCCGGTGTCTCACTTTGAATTCCCGGTGTCTCACTTTGAATTCCCGGTGTCTCACTTTGAATTCCCGGTGTCTCACTTTGAATTCCCGGAGTCTCCACTTTAGATTTCCGGTGTCTCCACTTTGAATTCCCGGTGTCTCCACTTTAGATTTCCGGTGTCTCCACTTTGAATTCCCGGTGTCTCCACTTTAGATTTCCGGTGTCTCCACTTTAGATTTCCGGTGTCTCCACTTTAGATTTCCGGTGTCTCCACTTTGAATTCCCGGTGTCTCACTTTGAATTCTCGGTGTCTCACTTTGAATTCCCGGTGTCTCACTTTGAATTCCCGGAGTCTCCACTTTAGATTTCCGGTGTCTCCACTTTGAATTCCCGGTGTCTCCACTTTAGATTTCCGGTGTCTCCACTTTAGATTTCCGGTGTCTCCACTTTAGATTTCCGGTGTCTCCACTTTGAATTCCCGGTGTCTCACTTTGAATTCTCGGTGTCTCACTTTGAATTCCCGGTGTCTCACTTTGAATTCCCGGTGTCTCACTTTGAATTCCCGGTGTCTCACTTTGAATTCCCGGTGTCTCACTTTGAATTCCCGGTGTCTCCACTTTGAATTCCCGGTGTCTCACTTTGAATTCTCGGTGTCTCACTTTGAATTCCCGGTGTCTCACTTTGAATTCCCGGTGTCTCACTTTGAATTCCCGGTGTCTCACTTTGAATTCCCGGTGTCTCACTTTGAATTCTCGGTGTCTCACTTTGAACACCCGGTGTCTCACTCAGAATCCCCGGTGTCTAACCCTGAATCCCCGGTGTCTCACTCAGAATCCCCGGTGTCTCACTCTGAATCCCAGGTGTCTCACCCTAAATCCCCGGCGTCTCACTCAGATTCCCCGTGTGTCACCCTGAATCCCTGGTGCCTCATTTAGAATTCATATCATCCGGTCTCCACATGAAATGCCGCTTGTTACCCCTGCGGCACCCCCACACAGATTACTAAGATAAGATAAAAAATTTATTACAAGCCTTACAAATAAAAAAACATTTGTAACGCAGCTTCTTTAACAGACAGAATGGCCTAATTTATTATTATGACCCAAGCGCTCCCCACACACGAGTCAAGCACAAACAGCAATAACTGTCACAGAATTTATTATATATATTTACCGAATTTCCCCATAGCAACCAGCAAATGCAAGCGCAGGGGTTATTCGGCTACACAGAACACCCCCACAAAGGCTATTTGTGCTCGCCGTGCACGCGAGCACCCAGTCGCAGGGTTACAGCCGGCAGTGCACGCACTTGAGAGATCCCCAAACACTGATCAGAGGCTGCACTGGCACTTGTTATTGTTTCAACTTCAGCGCATTGTGTACTGGAGGTGATGACGACATATCAACAGGCGACCATCTTAACTGATGGGAATCAAAACTTTATCAATAAAGATCTGTATAGCCTGAATTGCATCGTTGCTAGGGGAGAAATAAGATTCCTGACTTCGAATAGGGAATATTGGTTATATTTATGGTACTGCGTGTATTCTATTGAACATAGCGGGGCTGAGTTCTGTAACCAACTGGGTGGCTCCAGTCCATTTCTCTTACAGATGAGCTCAGGTAACAGTTATGAAGCTGCCAATTGTGAGTGATGAGAGGGGATAGGTGAGAGTAGGGAGATGAAATGGGGGAGGATGAGATAAGAGAGGTGAAAGGAGAGAGATGAGATGGTAGAGATGAGAGATGAGAGGGAGATGAGAGAGATGAGAGGGAGGAAGAGATGAGAGGGAAGAGGTGAGATAGGAGAGGGGAGAGGGGAGAGACGAGAGGAGAGAAATGAGAGAGAAGAGATGAGAGGGAAGAGGTGAGATAGGATAGAGATGAGTGGGGAGAGATGAGAGGGGAGAGATGAGAGGGAAGAGATGAGAGGGAAGAGATGAGAGGGGAGAGATGAGAGGGGAGAGATGAGAGGGGAGAGATGAAAGGGAAGAGATCAGAGGGGAGAGATGAGAGGGGAGAGATGAGAGGGGAGAGATGAGAGGGGAGAGATGAAAGGGAAGAGATCAGAGGGGAGAGATCAGAGGGGAGAGATGAGAGGGGAGAGATGAGAGGGGAGAGATGAGAGGGGAGAGATGAAAGGGAAGAGATCAGAGGGGAGAGATGAGAGGGGAGAGATGAGACAGCAGATGAAACAGGAGCAATAGAATATGCAGTACATTAAGCAATCAGGTGAAAGCAATAAAGGAGGGCACAAAACAGCGGCAGCTCACCTGGCGGATGCGGGTGGATTGGCGTGGACTGCGGCTGCTGATGAAGCAGTAGCTTTGCCATGAGCAGCGGAGATTTCGGTGCCCGGGCGGCGTCCGTGATGGCGGCCATGTGCAGCTCTGGTGGGAGGGAAATGTGCCGATGGGATATTTGTTAAGCAATGCGGTTGATGTCTCGAAAGTGGCAAGCCGGTTTTTATAAAAAGGGGATAGATTTCCCGCTAGCGCCGGCGGCGGGGGTTCCGGGAAGTGGGGGACACCTTGGGATGGGGAAGGAGGCGATCGGGGCAGCTGGGATTGGCTGCTAGCGAGGCCCCGACAACAAGTGTGCCGTCACTTCGGCCGCGACAGCCCCCCGCCAGGGCGGCCGAGAGCGGACCAATTATCCCAGGGGTTGGCGGTAAATTTCCCAGCACATCCGGCAGCTGCATATAGGAGATTCGCACAACAAACAGGCAAGGAAATCTAGAACTAGGGATCTGGAATGCCAGCTCCACCCCAAACCTCTCTAGCGTTACCGATTGAGGCTGAAGCATATCTGTAAAATTCATGGCGTTATCAGCGATTTCCAGATAGCTAAGTCTCAACAGAATTTAAAATAAAACTAGAAATTGTGTAAATTTTAGAATTGGCTTTAAAAGTTGCGAATACTGAATTGCTCAGTATAAAATTAAAAGAGAGAGGTGAGAGGGAGAAATGAAAGCGGAGATGGGAGGGCAGAGAGAGGGGCAGAGAGATGAGAGGGGAGATGAGAGGGGAGAAATATGAGAGGGTAGAGAGATGAGAGGATAGATAGATGAGAGGGAGAGAGCTTAGAGGGGGTATGAGAGGGGAGATTAGAGGGGAGATGAGAGGGGAGAGAGATGAGAGGGAGAGATTGGAGGGGAGATGAGAGGGGAGAGAGATGAGAGGTAGATTAGAGGGGAGATGAGAGGGGAGAGAGATGAGAGGGAGAGATTAGAGGGGAGATGAGAGGAGAGAGGAGATGGAGAGAGAGTCTTCATCATCTTAATTTGATGAAGTTCTGACAACATTTGTAAAAGCCGCCATTGAAAGCCTACCTTGGTCTGCACATTGGGTCCGAGGTGCTGCAGTTGGCAATCCAGACTCAGGATCCAGGCCTCCATGAAGCAGCCGATCCACTCCCTCACTCGATTATCCCCGCTCTCGACTTCCCGCAGAGTTCGGGAAATTGACCGGGGGGGGGGGATAACAAGCACCCCTTCGAGCCCCGCAACCGTGCCAACAACTGACCCGCTTGTGTCAAAAAAGACCTGACTCAATATGGCCAGTCTGGCAAGGAAACGAGAGGGTTACAAAAAAGGAATTTCAAGAAGTGACTTTGGCCACGCACCCGCGGAGGAGAATTTGAAACAAAACAGGTCACAAAACGAGGCAGAGAACTGCATGGAGGCTGGGCTTAATTGCGTCCAACCTTTTTAACCGGGCCGAGTGTGTAAACAACAGGCGGGGCCTCATCAAGCGACTTGAGTGACCTGCAGCAGCGCGTGTCACTTGGCCGCACTTGATCATGCCGCGGGAGCAACTGCACGGCCGGGGCTCAGGCCAGAGACATGGGCTGCGAGGGGGGGAGCAGGCAGACTTGGCAACTGACGGTCCAACCATTTAAATGGACCCGCAGCGCCGGACTTGGCTCGTGTTGCCAGGAGCGAGTGAATTACCGCACACACATAGATGGGAATTGCATTGATGAGCCTAAGAATGTTTCCATTCTGATGCTGATGCCAAAGTGAAGCAGTTGCTCCTCCCCTGTCTGTCACTTGCGCGCCAGCTACAGGCTAGCATTCAAAACTGGCCCATTTTCAACAAAGAATGCAAAGAGATCGGGGTTGGGGCACAGGTGACTTGCAAATATATTTTTACCGGTTGGAAGGCAGCATCCCACTTGAGAATCAGGGCTGATAGGATAATTATCCTGTACCTGTGAATGAAGGCTGATGGGATAAGTATCCTGTACCTGTGAATGAAGGCTGATGGGATAAGTATCCTGTACCTGTGAATGAAGGCTGATGGGATAAGTATCCTGTACCTGTGAATGAAGGCTGATGGGATAAGTATCCTGTACCTGTGAATGAAGGCTGATGGGATAAGTATCCTGTACCTGTGAATGAGGGCTGATGGGATATAATCACCTGTGAATCGGGGCTGATGGGATATAATCACCTGTGAATCGGGGCTGATGGTATATAATCACCTGTGAATCGGGGCTGATGGGATATAATCACCTGTGAATCGGGGCTGATGGGATATAATCACCTGTGAATCGGGGCTGATGGGATATAATCACCTGTGAATCGGGGCTGATGGGATATAATCACCTGTGAATCGGGGCTGATGGGATATAATCACCTGTGAATCGGGGCTGATGGGATATAATCACCTGTGAATCGGGCTGATGGGATATAATCACCTGTGAATCGGGGCTGATGGGATATAATCACCTGTGAATCGGGGCTGATGGGATATAATCACCTGTGAATCGGGGCTGATGGGATATAATCACCTGTGAATCGGGCTGATGGGATATAATCACCTGTGAATCGGGGCTGATGGGATATAATCACCTGTGAATCGGGGCTGATGGGATATAATCACCTGTGAATCGGGGCTGATGGGATATAATCACCTGTGAATGAGGGCTGATGGGATATAATCACCTGTGAATGAGGGCTGATGGGATATAATCACCTGTGAATCGGGGCTGATGGGATATAATCACCTGTGAATCGGGGCTGATGGGATATAATCACCTGTGAATGAGGCCTGATGGGATATAATCACCTGTGAATCGGGGCTGATGGGATATAATCACCTGTGAATCGGGGCTGATGGGATATAATCACCTGTGAATCGGGGCTGATGGGATATAATCACCTGTGAATCGGGGCTGATGGAATATAATCACCTGTGAATCGGGGCTGATGGTATATAATCACCTGTGAATCGGGGCTGATGGGATATAATCACCTGTGAATCGGGGCTGATGGGATATAATCACCTGTGAATCGGGGCTGATGGGATATAATCACCTGTGAATCGGGGCTGATGGGATATAATCACCTGTGAATCGGGGCTGATGGGATATAATCACCTGTGAATCGGGGCTGATGGGATATAATCACCTGTGAATCGGGGCTGATGGGATATAATCACCTGTGAATCGGGGCTGATGGGATATAATCACCTGTGAATCGGGGCTGATGGGATATAATCACCTGTGAATCGGGCTGATGGGATATAATCACCTGTGAATCGGGGCTGATGGGATATAATCACCTGTGAATCGGGGCTGATGGGATATAATCACCTGTGAATCGGGGCTGATGGGATATAATCACCTGTGAATGAGGGCTGATGGGATATAATCACCTGTGAATGAGGGCTGATGGGATATAATCACCTGTGAATCGGGGCTGATGGGATATAATCACCTGTGAATCGGGGCTGATGGGATATAATCACCTGTGAATGAGGCCTGATGGGATATAATCACCTGTGAATCGGGGCTGATGGGATATAATCACCTGTGAATGAGGCCTGATGGGATATAATCACCTGTGAATCGGGGCTGATGGGATATAATCACCTGTGAATGAGGCCTGATGGGATATAATCACCTGTGAATCGGGGCTGATGGGATATAATCACCAGTGAACCATGGATTTGGGGACTTCAGTGAATGTTGCAAATAAAAAAATTAAGGAGTCAGATACTTAAGGCCTGTACAGAAAGAACGACTAAGAGGGATTAGAATCCTATTCAGGTGCGATAATTGACGCCACCAAGAACAAGTGGGGGTGAAGTTTCGCACTGTTTAGCTTAAATTTGCTGTGCAGACACAATGCATACACAGAAAGGTGGCTGAAGAAGCGCTGGCTGCAGCAAGTGTCCCAGCTAAGCGACAAGGTTTAAGCTGGGCTGGCTTAAATTTCTGAAAACTAGTGTATAGTTATAGTCAACAGAAATTTGAATTGTTTCAAGATTGTGTTCAAAGCCGAATATAAAACAGATTTTTTTCAATTATTGCCACATCTTCGTTTGGCTAAAAATCTGCAAAACAACCGCGCACCCCAGAAGCAGTTTTGGCAAACCACAGGCAGCAGAAGCATCAAGGTACGCAGGCAGACTCCATATGACTACCATCGGGCAGAATGCTAACACCAAGTGCTACAGGCAAAGAAAAACTACATCCACTGCAGGCTTGTCAAGTGGCAACTGCGCAGTCAGGAAGGCAAACAGCAAAGTTAATGAGAATAACACGCTTCGTCATTATAATACCGCACCGGAGTCTTAACCGCAGGATCTTAATTGAGTGACACAATCTGCGCAGCTAAGACAGTTTTGCCAGGATCTGGACAGTTTCAGGTTGCAACTGTGACTGTATTGTGAACTTAAATTGGATGCGGACGAGCGAGGCAAGGAGGGGAAGCTGCTGATGGGATTAGACAAAATAAACTTCGATACATGGGGGAAGAGGTAGGCAATACTGCTTGGGAAGAGAGAGGAAGAGTAACGAGATAGGAGCCGATGAGGAGAGCAGGAGGCAGAGTAGGAGAGGGAGAGTAAGAGAGGAAGGGCAAAAGAGGGAGAGCAGGAGAGGGAAAGTAGGATAGGGAGAGTAAGAGAGGAGAGTAGGAGATGGGAGAGTAGGAAGGAGAGTAGGAAGGAGAGTAGGAGAGGGAGAGTAGGAGATGGCGAGTAGGAAGGAGAGTAGGAGAGGGAGAGTAGGAGGGGGAGAGTAGTAGAGGGATGGTAGGAGGAGAGTAGGAGAGGGGGGTAGGAAGGGGAGAGTAGTAGAGGGAGGGTAGGAGGAGAGTAGGAGAGGGGGGTAGGAAGGGGAGAGTAGTAGAGGGAGGGTAGGAGGGGGAGAGTAGGAGAGGGAAAGTAGGATAGGGGGAGTAAGAGAGGAGAGTAGGAGATGGCGAGTAGGAAGGAGAGTAGTAGAGGGAGAGTAGGAGAGGGAAAGTAGGATAGGGAGAGTAAGAGAGGAGAGTAGGAGATGGGAGAGTAGGAAGGAGAGTAGGAGAGGGAGAGTAGGAGGGGGAGAGTAGTAGAGGGATGGTAGGAGGAGAGTAGGAGAGGGGGGTAGGAAGGGGAGAGTAGTAGAGGGAGGGAAGGAGGGGGAGAGTAGTAGAGGGAGCGTAGGAGGAGGAGAGTAGTAGAGGGAGGGTAGGAGAGGGAGAGTAGTAGAGGGAGGGTAGGAGAGGGAGAGTAGGAGAGGGAGGGTAGGAGGGGGAGAGTAGTAGAGGGAGCGTAGGAGGAGGAGAGTAGTAGAGGGAGGGTAGGAGAGGGAGAGTAGTAGAGGGAGGGTAGGAGAGGGAGAGTAGGAGAGGGAGGGTAGGAGAGACAATCTGTGTTCCACTATGTCAGTAGGCAGGTGCTGCCGCCAAGGCCTCCCAAGCAAGTTAATAAAGTTAAGATACGGTGAAGTGTCAGACAGGTGCTGGATCTTGGTAGGCTGGGCTCAATCCAGAAGCAATCCAGAAGAAACCAACTGGCTACAGAAGCAACTGCAACTTCGGCGAACACCTGGATTCACTCGGCACAAGCAGAAGTCGCGCGACTTTTTGAACAAAAAATTTTTCGCCATGTGCCTCGCCGGGGGACGGCGGCTTGCGCAACCAGCCGTTTAATTCAGTTCAGCTGACAGAGGTTCACCAGCCTTTCTCTGCTTCAGCGCGGAAGCAGCAATTGTCGCAGGAGACTTTGTTCCACTCAAATATTGCCAGCCACACGACACGGGACGGGCGCGACGCCCACTTGAAGTCAGCATGTACAAGCTGGAGGATATTTAGCGAACATGAGGGATGCTGATTCTGATGAAGCTGGACACAGCGAGCGGCATTGACTGACTCGCGCAGATTTATTCCACAAGTGGCTCGCAAGATGCGACGCTTCAAAACTCCGGGCGACAAAGTGGGCCTGTCATGCAGCCTGCTAAGAGAGACTTGAAATGGACAATTTTTAAAAAACTGTCATCTCGACCTCTTTACAACCGTTTCTAATTGGTCAGAATTAAATTAGCCAAGCCAGGACCGGCAGTAATTTATAAACTCCCTGCGTTGAACACAAAGGAGAAGAAAGCTCAAGCAGAACAATGGCATCGTTTGTGTATACAGCATTAACACCAGGTTTCAGTTTATTAATGTACTTTCAGTACGTCAAAGTCATGAATCACGTGAAACAATATGAAAATATAGTTGATGGAGCACGAAATCGGCGAACAAATCAAAAAGAATCTTTGCAGTCTGATTCCCTCATTCTCCTGTGTCTAATTTTCCTGATTCTTCTTAGTGAGATTCTCGAATTCCCCTCAGACTGATTCTCTAATTCCCCTCAGACTGATTCCCAAATTCCCCTCAGACTGATTCTCAAATTCCCCTCAGATTGATTCTCTAATTCCCCTCAGACTGATTCTCTAATTCCCCTCAGACTGATTCCCAAATTCCCCTCAGACTGATTCTCTTAATTCCCCTCAGACTGATTCTTGAATTCCCCTCAGACTGATTCTCAAATTCCCCTTTTAGTCACCCGATCCCCAATTCCCTTTCTAGTTTATTTCTCTAATAGCAACCTAACCAAAAGCCTGCATTTCGATTCCCAGCCTCCTCGTCCCCCATCAAGCGAGTCACTCGGCTTTCTCAGCCTCCCCCGCAGTCCAGTCCCTCAGGCACTGCCATTGCTGCCCCGGCCGCAGCAGCTGGCGCACATTGATATTAACCCGAGTCAGCCGCAGGTAGCGCCGCATCAGGCAGCACTGCTCAGTCTGTGAGCAGGCCGCAGCCCCACTTTCGGCATCGCTTCGATCCTCGTCGCAAAAGCAGCAGTAGTCGGGTCCGGCCGCACGGCCAGAAGTGCCGGTAAACACCCTGACCACAGAGTGGTAAAACTGCCTGGACTGGCCGGTCATCACGATCACGTCTCCGTGTCCGAGCAGCACCGGGATTGGCGCCAGAGACTCCGGACAGAGCCGGTCGGGACCGGCCAGCAGGTAAGCGGCGGATAGGCCGACGCTCAGGCTGACCAGGGGAGCCGCCATGTAGGGCTCGGCGGTGTCCAGGTGGAAGCACATGCTGTGGCCGGGGTGGTAGTAGTTCACAATGCCCGCCTGGGCTGCGTACCGCCGCCCTGTCCAGGCACCTGGGGGATTCGTATAAGCGAGATTGACTACTGAAGAGTAGCAAGGAGAGAATTTGAAGCGAATGGGAGCCGGCAATTCACTGCAAGCCATTTGGGTTTGGGGCTTAGGTAAGGGTTTAGATTAGGATTTAGGTTAGGGTTTAGGCTGCGGTTTAGGTTAGGGCTAGGTTTAAGTTAGGGTTTAGGTTAGGGTCGGCAGTCAATAGTGCAGACCCTAAGCGAATTTCTTACGTCTACAACGCGTGCAATACAATTAGTACTTGCTATTTGGGGGGGGGTACTGGCTACATGTATGGGATTCTTTCTATCCAGGGATTCTTGCTATCTGCAGGATGCTTGCTATCTGGCTGGATGCTTGCTATCTGGCTGGATGCTTCAACAATATCTGGGGGATGCTTGCTATCTGCAGATGCTTGCTATCTGCAGATGCTTGCTATCTGGGGTGATGCTTGCTATCTGCAGATGCTTGCTATCTGGGGTGATGCTTGCTATCTGCAGATGCTTGCTATCTGGGGAGATGCTTGCTATCTGCAGATGCTTGCTGTCTGGGGTGATGCTTGCTATCTGCAGATGCTTGCTGTCTGGGGTGATGCTTGCTATCTGCAGATGCTTGCTATCTGCGGTTGCTTACTTTTGGGGGGGGGGGGTTGCTTGCTATCTGGGGGGATGCTTGCTATCTGCGGTTGCTTACTTTTGGGGGAGGGGGGGTTGCTTGCTATCTGGGGGATGCTTGCTGTCTTGGGAATATTTTTCAATTAAGAGGGAGCTATATTTTGTTGTCTGTTAATTTTAGAGAAAAAGTGATTCATAGCAAAACACCTTTGTCCGTAACAATTTTACACGAATCAGGTGATTTTTAGAAGTGAAGAAGGAATTGGTTCTTAAGAAAATGTGCAGTTTTAATTGTTTTCCATGAACTACTTTTGCTCCTTGCTTATTGGGCGCCCCGAAGGGGGGCGGCACTAGATTGCTAGTTAGCATACTAATACTTAAACAGAACTTCAACAGTATCCATGTACACAGATGAGATCCTTGCTCAGGCTCAGAAATGAGTAAGAAGTACAAACAACTCAGAAACCGGACCAGAGTTCGTAGCTCATTTCTAGAAACGCATCTATAAGCCCACAGAAATTATTCGCAGGGATTCCAGACTAGGAAAGCAAATTATTTGAAAATCCTAGTGGCTTTTCAAGTACGTAGTTTATTGGGAATTTACCAATTAAGAATTGACTTGCAGGTAAAGAGTCGTTGCAGGTAAAATAGGAAAGAAGTGACTCAATTATACGATTCTAAAACGAGATGTCTTTTAGTCTACTTGAGATAGTAGAAAGTTAAGCGCCAATACGACTCTTGGATGATGACTTTTTTGCTACTCTTTTACGATTCTGCAACTCACGTGATGCGCTCGTGACTCAGCAGTCGCCTCAGAGTCGCTAGAGATTCTCCAGTGAGTTGTTTGCAACTTGACTCTTTAGCGATTCTTGTCAGGGTAACGTACTCTCTCAATGGGGTACTTGAAAATCAATTAGGATTTCCCAATTAGAATCCACCCAGAAGTCAATTGGGATTTCCCAATTAGAATCGAACCAGAAATCAATTGGGATTTCCCAATTAATTAGAATCCACCCGAAAATCAATTGGGATTTCCCAATTAGAATCCACCCGAAAATCAATTGGGATTTCCCAATTAGAATCCACCCAGAAATCAATTGGGATTTCCCAATTAGAATCCACCCAGAAATCAATTGGGATTTCCCAATTAGAATCGAACCAGAAATCAATTGGGATTTCCCAATTAGAATCGAACCAGAAATCAATTGGGATTTCCCAATTAGAATCGAACCAGAAATCAATTGGGATTTCCCAGTAGAATCGACCCGTAAATCAATTGGGATTTCCCAGTAGAATCGACCCGAAAATCAATTGGGATTTCTCGATTAGAATCGACCCGAAAATCAATTGGGATTTCCCAATTAGAATCGAACCAGAAATCAATTGAAATTTCCCAATTAGAATCGACCCGAAAATCAATTGTGATTCCCCAGTAGAATCGACCCAGAAATCAGTTGGGATTTCCCAATAGAGTCGCTCACCAGTGAGGTCGCAGAGCTGAGCTGCCAGGTCAGCCAGACAGCCGGGAATCTGCGGGGGCTCCCAGCTGGCGTCGGCAGCCGGCGGCACTCTGTATCGCCTCGCCGTCCAGTTGTACTGCGCACCCAGCGTTGTCCAGCGCAGCTTGTACAACCAGCTGGAGGCGAACAGCCGATCGTCTGGTTCGTCAACAAATTTGATTGCGTCATCGAATAGCAGGGCCGGCCTGTCAGGCTCGATGTCCAAGTTGGTCCGGCGCCGCTCGCAGTCCAAGTCGTCGTCGACGGCACCGGCGTCGGCTGGACGACCCCGGCCGGGCCAGCGGCGAACAGCGTCCGCGGCCAGGTGGGTTGGAAGGTCGGCGGCGCCCGGACGGGCCGGCGGCAGAAACGGATTGGGCAGGCAGTAGAAACCGTTGGGGTACTGCAGCACCTGCGGATGCGGGAGCAGAGGGAGAGCGGCTTTGCTCTCTTCTTTTAGGGGAATATAAGAAACACGACGATTTCCAAACAGGTTTTGAGATTTCAGTCTACTTTTTGACGAATATTTTCAAGACTGGGAAAGAAAAAATGTTATTCATTATTTTTATAAACTTCTCGGGTTTGTCGATTTAAAATTTAGCAGGCTTTATTAAAAAATAAATTAAAAAATGCAACGCGCTACTTATAGTAAGTTAAACAACAAAAATCTCTCCAACCTCAATAGATTCCTTCAGCGAAGCGTCAGACGACTGCGGCCGCCGCACCTGGAACCTGACGGCCTTGGTGGCGGCCGCCCGTTCTGCGCAGTCCCGAAACTGCGCGTAGTTCATCGCGCGGTAACGCTTGAAGGCCAACTTCAAAGGGTCGCCACCAGCATCGTTACACTGACCAGCCTCCTCCATCATCATCACGATGATGTCAGGCTCGCCACAGGTGAACCAGCTCTCTGCGGTAGAAGTCTCCCACCGAGTCCTTGTCTTCAATGAGGTCGCGCAGGCCCGCTGCTACAGGCGGGTCGCTGGTTAGCAACCGGTTGCCAAGGCAACAAGTCAGCGAGTCCAAATCGTTGCTAAGCAACCGCTCCAGAGAATCGAAGCCCAAGCACACTTGTACGGGATTTTCCCAGACTGCACCGGTTGTCAACCCAACCACCTGGTTGCTAGGCAAACTTGAAATCAGTCGACGCGCCGGTTCAAACAGCTGGCGCTCGAACTCGCGACCTAGCTCGGTCAGACGCAGCAGAATCCGATTGCAGGCCAGCAGGCGTTCGAAGAACTCGCGCTCGAGTTCGAGCTCCGTTCGCTCGACCAGCTGGACTTCTTCGGCAACAGCGGGCTCGGACGGCGAGGCTGCAGCGGCCCGAAGGCGAAGCCAACGGCGATTGACGCGATTGAGTCGGCGACACTCGGCGACGAGCTGGGCGCGGGACTGGCCGTAGCGCTGGGCGAGACTGCGGAGGGGCTGACGGGCTTCGCGAAAGAAATCCCGGACCGACTGCTGGGGATGGCGGGAGGGGATCTCTGCTGCCCTGGATGCTGTGTCTGAGATCTATCTACTGCCCTGGATGCTGTGCCTGAGATCTAGCTACTGCCCTGGATGCTGTGTCTGAGATCTATCTACTGCCCTGGATGCTGTGCCTGAGATCTAGCTACTGCCCTGGATGCTGTGTCTGAGATCTATCTACTGCCCTGGATGCTGTGTCTGAGATCTAGCTGCTGCCCTGGATGCTGTGTCTGAGATCTAGCTACTGCCCTGGATGCTTTTCACAGCTTTCAAGTGCTCTAGACGCTCTGATTAGTATCCACCAAAAAAGATTGAATCCAAAGCCAAAAACCCATGTACAGTACTTACGAACAGTATTACTATGCTACTTATAAGTAGCATACAAACGCACTTACATTTCATTATATTTAGCAGGAAATTACAAAAAAACTAATTAGTCACGCAGCAGTGAGCAACACAACGGTAAGATAATAAGAAAACAAAGGTCAGTTCCGCTATACAAATGCTTGGCTTCAATTTGTGTATGCACATTATAGCAATGAGGAACCACATCGACATGTTCGGAGAAACGTCATTTCTAGGAATTTTTAAGGCTGGCATTTCAAACCTTTTGATGAGAACAATAAAAAAGCGTTTAATCGGCCTTCAATATTCTTAGCATTCTTATACCATATAGATATTATTATAGATTTTCCTAGAAATGAAAAATATACCACTTGAGTACTTTAAGTAGCCATTGCTGGACACAATCAATAACTATAGACAAATAATTGAATCATCATAAACCATTGGGATCAGTGCAACTATATCACCGCAATTCAGTTTGTAGTCGATGGCGGATACTGATGATGATGGTAGCCCGCGCCGCTGCCGCCCGCCCCACCGCCGCTGGCGCCAGGCGGTCGGTACTGAGGCGCCGCGAACGGCGTCATGCCTTTGCCAGCAATGCCGCAGGTGCCGACGCCAACGCGGCCCTTCGGGTTGTCCGGCCCGGGCGTGGCGAAGATGCTCTTGCCGATGCGGCCCTGGGCATTCGGCGGGCGGGCGAGGTGTGGCTTGAGACTATGGAGAGTCAGGGAAACAGGGAGAGTCAGGGAAACAGGGAGAGTCAGGGAAACAGGGAGAGTCGAGAAAACAGGGAGAGTCAGGGAAACAGGGAGAGTCAGGGAAACAGGGAGAGTCAGGGAAACAGGGAGAGTCGAGAAAACAGGGAGAGTCAAGGACAGAGGGCGACCCGCGACAGTCAGGGTCAGATGGGAGAGTCAGAGGAGAGAGTCAGGGTCAGAGGGGAGAGTCAGAGAAAGGGGGGAGAGTCAGGGACTGAGGGAGAGTCAGGGACTGAGGGAGAGTCATGGACTGAGGGAGAGTCAGGGACTGAGGGAGAGTCAGGGTCAGAGGGGAGAGTCAAGGATACAGAGGGAGTCAGGGACAGGGGGGGAGAGTCAAGGACAGAGAGGGAGAGTCATGCAGAGCAGCCGAGCGGAAGCGACAGCGGCCAACTCACCTGTTTCTGAATCTTCTTAGAGAAGCTCTGCCAGGACTTTTTCTCCCGCTCGACAACGGCCTCCATCTCTTTCTCCCTCTCGGCCCGCTTGGCAACTTTGCGCATCTTGGCCTCCAGCGCCTTCGTCCGCTCCTCTCGGCGTCGCTTCTTAGCCGCCTGCGCGTTGCTGCCCTGCGCTGTGAGGGAGGCGGCGCCGGACTCGGAGCCGTGCGCGTCCGCTCCCGACTTGGCTCCGTCTGCGAGCGGCTTCAACAGGCTGACCTGAGGGTTGGGGAGAGTCAGCAGTCAGCAGGTCACTAATTGAGAGTCGACAGTCACTGCAGGTGGCTAATTGAGGTGCAGTCACTGCAGGTGGCTAATTGAGGCGACAGTCACATCAGGTGACTAATTGAGGTGCAGTCACTGCAGATGGCTAATTGAGGTGCAGTCACTGCAGGTGGCTAATTGAGGTGACAGTCACATCAGGTGACTAATTGAGGTGACAGTCACATCAGGTGACTAATTGAGGTGACAGTCACATCAGGTGGCTAATTGAGGTGACAGTCACATCAGGTGACTAATTGAGGTGACAGTCACATCAGGTGACTAATTGAGGTGACAGTCACATCAGGTGGCTAATTGAGGTGACAGTCACATCAGGTGACTAATTGAGGTGACAGTCACATCAGGTGACTAATTGAGGTGACAGTCACATCAGGTGGCTAATTGAGGTGACAGTCACATCAGGTGACTAATTGAGGTGACAGTCACATCAGGTGACTAATTGAGGTGACAGTCACATCAGGTGACTAATTGAGGTGACAGTCACATCAGGTGACTAATTGAGGTGACAGTCACATCAGGTGGCTAATTGAGGTGACAGTCACATCAGGTGACTAATTGAGGTGACAGTCACATCAGGTGACTAATTGAGGTGACAGTCACATCAGGTGACTAATTGAGGTGACAGTCACATCAGGTGACTAATTGAGGTGACAGTCACATCAGGTGACTAATTGAGGTGACAGTCACATCAGGTGGCTAATTGAGGTGACAGTCACATCAGGTGGCTAATTGAGGTGACAGTCACATCAGGTGGCTAATTGAGGTGACAGTCACATCAGGTGGCTAATTGAGGTGACAGTCACATCAGGTGGCTAATTGAGGTGAAAGTCACATCAGGTGGCTAATTGAGGTGACAGTCACATCAGGTGGCTAATTGAGGTGGCAGTCACTGCAGGTCACTAATTGAGAGGCGACAGTCACATCAGGTGGCTAATTGAGGTGACAGTCACATCAGGTGGCTAATTGAGGTGGCAGTCACTGCAGGTCACTAATTGAGAGGCGACAGTCACATCAGGTGGCTAATTGAGGTGCAGTCACTGCAGGTGGCTAATTGAGGTGCAGTCACTGCAGGTGGCTAATTGAGGCGACAGTCACATCAGGTGGCTAATTGAGGTGACAGTCACATCAGGTGGCTAATTGAGGTGCAGTCACTGCAGGTGGCTAATTGAGGCGACAGTCACATCAGGTGGCTAATTGAGGTGCAGTCACTGCAGGTGGCTAATTGAGGCGACAGTCACATCAGGTGGCTAATTGAGGTGCAGTCACTGCAGGTGGCTAATTGAGGCGACAGTCACATCAGGTGACTAATTGAGGCGACAGTCACATCAGGTGACTAATTGAGGTGACAGTCACATCAGGTGACTAATTGAGGCGACAGTCACATCAGGTGGCTAATTGAGGTGACAGTCACATCAGGTGGCTAATTGAGGTGACAGTCACATCAGGTGGCTAATTGAGGTGCAGTCACTGCAGGTGGCTAATTGAGGCGACAGTCACATCAGGTGGCTAATTGAGGTGCAGTCACTGCAGGTGGCTAATTGAGGCGACAGTCACATCAGGTGGCTAATTGAGGTGGCAGTCACTGCAGGTCACTAATTGAGAGGCGACAGTCACATCAGGTGGCTAATTGAGGTGCAGTCACTGCAGGTGACTAATTGAGGTGACAGTCACATCAGGTGGCTAATTGAGGTGACAGTCACATCAGGTGGCTAAATGAGGTGACAGTCACATCAGGTGGCTAATTGAGGTGACAGTCACATCAGGTGGCTAATTGAGGTGAGTCACATCAGGTGGCTAATTGAGGTGACAGTCACATCAGGTGGCTAATTGAGGTGACAGTCACTGCAGGTGGCTAATTGAGGTGACAGTCACATCAGGTGGCTAATTGAGGTGACAGTCACATCAGGTGGCTAATTGAGGTGACAGTCACATCAGGTGGCTAATTGAGGTGACAGTCACATCAGGTGGCTAATTGAGGTGACAGTCACATCAGGTGGCTAATTGAGGTGACAGTCACATCAGGTGGCTAATTGAGTTAATGGTCACATCAGGTGACCAATAAGGGGCAGAGGTGATGGTCACACCAGGTGACCAATAAAGGACAGAGGTGATGGTCACATCAGGTGACCAATAAGGGGCAGAGGTGATGGTCACACCAGGTGACCAATAAAGGACAGAGGTGATGGTCACATCAGGTGACTAATAAGGGGCAGAGGTGATGGTCACACCAGGTGACCAATAAAGGACAGAGGTGATTATCACACCAGGTGACCAATAAAGAGCAGAGATGATGGTCACAGCAGGTGACCAATAAAGGACAGAGGTGATTATCACACCAGGTGACCAATAAAGAGCAGAGATGATGGTCACAGCAGGTGACCAATAAAGGACAGAGGTGATGGTCACATCAGGTGACCAATAAGGGGCAGAGGTGATGGTCACACCAGATGACCAATAAAGGACAGAGGTGATTATCACACCAGGTGACCAATAAAGAGCAGAGATGATGGTCACACCAGGTGACCAATAAAGGACAGAGGTGATTATCACACCAGGTGATCAATAAAGAGCAGAGATGATGGTCACAGCAGGTGACCAATAAAGGACAGAGGTGATTATCACACCAGGTGACCAATAAAGGACAGAGGTGATTATCACACCAGGTGACCAATAAAGAGCAGAGATGATGGTCACAGCAGGTGACCAATAAAGGACAGAGGTGATGGTCACAGCAGGTGACCAATAAAGGACAGAGGTGATGGTCACAGCAGGTGACCAATAAAGGACAGAGGTGATGGTCACAGCAGGTGACCAATAAAGGACAGAGGTGATGGTCACAGCAGGTAAAGTGAATTGTAGAACCCAGAAAAATTACCTGGCACTGCTCAGCGTGGCTGTCAGACGGCAGGTGGGCAAAGGACACAAAGCAGGTGCCATCCCGGCGAACCTCGGTGATTACAGCCGGATAATACAGGCGGTCGCGGGCCCACAGGGCGGAGCAGTGGTCGCCGACCTTCCAACCGAACGCTTCGCCAACTTCGACGGCTTCGCTGGGATCCCGACCGAGCAGCTGCAGCGTCAGGCCGATGATCTCGTCCAGTTCGGTCTTCAGAGCCAGCAGCTCGGCGTTGTCCTTGTCCAGCTCCAGAGCCGCCTTCACCTGGGTGTGTCAAGGATGTCAGGAGCTGGTCTGTCATCATGTCATGCTACCGTGGGACTTTGGCCTGAGGCTCAGTGCAATCCTTGGTTATTATTGCCAACCCCAAGGCACAATGTGTACATATTCAGAGGCGAGTGGAATGAGCATAATGTAGGATAATGCCACGTAGGATACCACGTAGATGGGTCAATTCCAGAGAATAGGGGTAGCTTTGTTGCAATCTCAGGCTACCCAAGCTACTAATATGCTATTCAGAAATGCCTATAGCCAAGATGCAATAAGTAATCTAGCTGCCAATGCTTTTAAAAGACACTTAATACTTGGCTTTTGCAAGATGATAAAAACCATAGCAGCCCTAATAACCACTAGCATAGCATCCAGGATGGCTGGTAGCTCATAACACCTTTATTAGCTTATTATGACCTAATATACTAACTTTAACAAATATGCAATGAGTAGTGGAAGAATTTTATAGCTTAGAACAATACTTGCTTATTAGACTTATTGGATACAATACTAATAAGCCTAGCCAATGTTCTACTATTTGAAGAATTGCACTAATACCCAATAAGGTAACTGCAATGGTTTGATACAATGCTAAGACTAGAAGCTTTATATAGTTGCCCAATATTGAGATTTATTGGATTCTCATAGTTTGACAAGCTAACCTTTTGAGATATACCTACTCTGTATAAATTTTAAATTTAATATACATGAAATTACTTTGCATTTAATATTAATATTAATTTTGTAGTTTATCTTCTTTCAATTACTAAATTTTCCTACACTTTTAAAGAGTTAAATTATAATTTTTTATTTGAAAACAATTGTGACATTGACATGAAATGTTGGAAAATGATAAAAATAGGTCAACAAGACCTTTCTAATACCCAGAAAAATGAGATATACAATTCAAAATTGTGCCAAAATGAGGCAGAAGTGATATGAACTTATTACAACTTTCTATGGTTGAAACTGTAAGGCTCAAAAGGGATTGGGAATGATACTTGTAAGAGTAAATAGCTTCTATACCTAAGGCCACTTCTAAGTCAATTCAGCTAAGCTCTTCAACTGCAACACCTAGCACTGGCTAGCAGCACCTATATTTATTGTACCTCCTGGGGAAATGCATCCTATATTTGAGCTATGCAACCTTCATTTTACTATGTGGGAGCTCATTACCACAGCAATATCTCAAGACAGTTAACTAGATAACAACTTAGCATCTTATTGCAAACCAACAGTTATGCTCAATATACTCTCTAAGTAACTGATAGATGGCAAGCATATATATAGCTTCAGAATCATGATATTGTCAACCATTAGCTTGCCTTTATCAATCTTCAAGATCCAACTATATACATATAAACCTCATTGAAAAGACATGGGCACATTATAAGGTAAAGTAATGAGCTATGCATACTACAAGTCAAGCCTTGTTTGAGTTGCATCTTGCATAGGCATAGGAACAGGGGGGACAGTAAGGCCATCATACATGCACAACCTCCAAAATTTGGTTGGCCATGCAACTTAGTTTTAACCAAAAATGTGACTTACATGTAAAAGAAACCCTAAACAAAATTAATGCAACTTTGGGTAAATAGCAGGAGTAACTATGACTTTTTTATTAAGGCAAAATTCCTCATTATCTACTTAGTACTACTGGGGTATTTATTCGGGTGGGCATTTTGCCATTTTTGAAACTTACCTTGGTTGGCTGCCAAATTGGTCAGCTGGATTGGCTGACTTGGCAGACTGTTGCGTGTGTATGAAGGTCATTGCAATAATAGTATCTGGCCTCTCCATGTTTTAAATGCAAAATATAGACTTTTTGCTTCTTTTTTACTCTTGGCATAGCATGGCATGGCATAGCATAATGAGGCAACAAGAGGTGACAGGAGGTGCGGCACAGCATGGCAAGGCAGTGGGAGGTGCAGTGCAACATGGCAAAGCAATAAGAGGCTAAAAAGCACAAAGCACTCTCTCCCATATCTATTATATTATTATAATGCAGTTAAGGTAGACACCTGATGCACCTAAGCTATACACTGCAAGAAGGGATAATGAGGCCATAGCCTTCCACTTTTTGAATTGTTCTTATGCCTATGGTATCTCAAAGAGTTTATATAGTATAATATATATTCTTAGAATGTTTTTGGTAATAGGGCCTATCCTTTTCTGGATTTTGCACATCTCTTCTAACTGACTTGAGCTGAATGGCTACTAGTCACTTTGGCGACAAGTCACTTCAGTGACAGATACTTTGATGACAATTTTAGGACAAATGAATTTTTTGGCAACAGTAATTGCCAAATTGGCGACAAAGAGTAAGACATTTTAGCAAAAGCTGAATATGAATATAAGGTTAAGAATAAAGTATTTCAAAAGTATCCCATAAAAATTAATAAAGACACTGAATATGGAAACCTTAAATACAAACATTGAAAAGGGGGGAATACCAAACAATAATATTACTAACCAAAAGTAATAATGTAATTTTGTTCTTTAAAAAATAAAATAAGTTTTTATATATTTTTTCATTTATTCTGAGGGTAAAATGGACTATATAAATAAGCTTATTTAATATATAAATAAGCCATGACCAAGCACTTTGTTAAATACTTTATTAAAACAGTTGAAAAATGTATTGATTGCAAATTCAATAAGTCATTATAAAATACAATATAATAAAGAAGCTATAAAGTAATCTGACTATTTAAGTATCAAGTAGTAGCAGCTTCTTTATTTTGTTAAATGTTGAAGAATTCTGCAAACTAATTTATGGACTTGTATTACATAGACTAGGAACCAAACCAATATCCAATTTAGAACTTTTATTATTGATTTTAACACTAAATTTGAAGTTTGCTTCAAGTCTATAAAATGGGAATCCATTCCATAAATTAGCAAATATCAAAATTACATTACTTCAGGTCTAAGTCCAAGTCTGAGTCCATAAATTAGTTATACCAGAGAATTTGCTGAAATGGCCTAACATTGTTGCCAAAGTGACTGTTACCAAAACATCTTGTCGCTGGATGCTAAAATGTCTTGTTGCCAAAGTGACTAATAGCCAAGCTGAATTACATGAGTTACACTAAACTTTAAAATTGGAACTCTAAGTTGTTTACTTTAAATTCTATTGCTCTCTCAATTTAAGCCTTATACTATAGTTTTAACTATAGGCTATATAGATAGTTGTTCTGAGTTCTAAGTTGCTCCAAGTTTTTAGAGTGTTAGGAAAGTTGCAAGTTTTTCCTTTTATTATGTTCAATAACTTCATGTCAAAACTGTTTTATTTCAAATAAAAAAATCAATAAAGAAAAGAGTAAAATTGCCAAATTGTCTTATTTATTAAAGAATAAAAAAGTAAACTAATTTATGTATTAAATAAATGAAAAAATGTTTACTAGCTCAAATCAGTGGCGGCGCAGGGGGGACAGGGGGGGGCAGGCTGCCCCCGGGTGACCACCCCTCACCACCCTCAGGGGTTGACCACCCAGGGGGTGACCACCCACTTAAAAAAATTGGTACTTTACCATATTTTTTCAAGTGTGGTCACCCCATGGGGCATGGGGGTAGTCACCTGAGACCTCAGGGGGGTGGTCACCCGGTAGGGCCTGTAGGCTGTAAGGGTGGTCACCTTTTTTTGATAATTTTTTCTGGGGGTGACCACCCAGCCGGGGGGGCGGGGGTGACCACCCAGCCGGGGGGCGGGGTGACCACCCAACCACCGCCCCCCCCCCCAGCTGGAGGTCCTGCGCTGCAACTGGCTCAAATACTTAAAGCATATAAGCTGTATATTATATAGTCTAGAGGCTTAAGGACAAGGTCAAGAAGTATAAAATAGGCCTAGTATAGCTAGGCCATTATCAAGTCCCAATAAAAATTCTATAAGCTTGATGCAAAGGGCCTAATAGCCTAATCAATGTAATGGGGTAATGGCCAATGCAAAATTATTTACCTGTTGCAACTGTAGCTTATAGTTGAGAAGGTTTTGTTCATTGTCATCACTCATTTTAGTATATTAAGCCTGTGCTTATTGTTTAGTGTGCTTTTAAAGCTTGTAAAGTTATAATTATTTATTAATTATTATAATTTTACACAACAATATTTAGACTTAGACTAGAGTGCGAAGCCGCTCGGCGACTAAACTAAAGTAAAGAAATACCAAAAAACTTTATAACGCAGTTTTCGATACAATTGAGGTCTTCCAACCAGCAATCTCTATACCGTTTATCGTCGTCCTAAATTTTAATAGCTCAGGTCAGGCGTTCCGCTCGCTGTGAAATTTGCGCTACTACAGCATTTTGATTGTACGCCATTTAGAGTTTTTCTTAGAAAACTAACGGAAATTTATCTCGTTAATTTGGATGCTTTCCTAATAACTTTATCAACCGTAGTGCCAGGCTGAGGCTACCCATCCAAAAATGAATCATGATGATTAGTTAAATCTCCTGAAAAAATTGAGGGATCATGGCCCACTGGGGAAACGGAAAATCCCAAGTCACAATTAGAAATTAGCAATTATCTAGTTCCTGGCCAAAAAGTAAAGCATGTCTTGAAACACGTTTTAAATTTTCTCACAGCTAAAGAGCTAGGGGATCAGTTGAACCCCCCCCCTGAAAAAAAATTACCGGATCCGCCGGTAACAAGAAAACAAGAAAATTTAGGATGATCAGTGTTTTAATACAAGTCATTGCATTGCATAACATGAAGATGCGTGAATATTTTGCACACAAATTTTGTGCTGTTGTGTGATAAAAACAAATGCAAGCACAATGCGAAATTCCGTTTATTCGCTTAGTTGAAACAAGAATTTTACAGCAAAGAAGCGATTGCAGCAAAAACTGCAAGCTGACAGAGCAACAGAGCAACTAGCTTTCGCGAAAAAAAGACCTGGTGTTATACGCTGACACATGTACGTATTGCATTAGTTTACCTAAAACCGGTTTTAAATCCATCTGATACGAACAATGGACAACTCAGGAACTACTTAGTGTAAGAAGCGTACTTGTCTTAGTTTCATATTGGGAATTAGGAAATGTCTGACAAAAGCTTGGTTCATGTCACTAACCAGCTATACGCCTTCGGTATTCGAATTCCAAAGCGCGTTTTGGACTGCACTGTATAGGAGCTAGTACAGCTAGTGACAAATTGTACAGTATGAAATAAAAATAATTTGGACTGACTTCTATATCAGCAGTCCACCTTTCTGATGCATGCAAACCATCGCCCGAATCACGTCCTCTCGTGCCCAGCCAAGTGCGCCTTCAAGTCCGGCATGTTTTTGGCCACACGGGCGCACTGGTTGCACTTGAGCTCGCCAGCCTTGGTCAGACTGGAGAACCAGGCCCTGTCTATGGCTAAACTGGCGGAGGGGCCGCTGCCGCGAATGCCGAGTCGACCGCTGCTGATCAAGTGCTGCTGAGGATGCTGCCGCGGCTCCTCCACAGTTGAAGCCACCTGACTGCTGTCTGCGGATTCCAGCAGCTGTAGCAGCAGACTACAGTCTAAGAAAAAGTCTGTAGTGAATGACAGCCAGTGCTTCTTGGTCTTCAGACAGGTTGACACAAAGTCCTGACTGACGACGTGCATGTGAAGCTGGCTGCGGGTGTTGGAGCAAGATAATTAGAAGGTTTAGATATTCTACATGTCGGTGAGAACTCACCATGGGTATTCTAACTACTTGGCCACCTACCGGACTTTTCTGCCCGTCCCTGACATGCACACTTCGAATGTACAGCCAATCCTTAGCTAATTGAATGGTAATTTTTTGTTTGAGCCTAATTAATTCATAAAACTTAAAGAAACTGTCAATCGCCCTGAAGAGGACTAATGTAGTCGAAAACGGCTCGGAAATAAAATGTTGATAACACAATTCATCGTTCTACTGCTTTTAAAAAGAGCTTCTCTTCTTCAATTGCAGAGACCATTCAAAGGTGCGAATTAATCACGCACCCTAGACTTATTTTTGTGTTACAATGTGCGTCACCACACATCAATTTTAATTGTGGCATCCTGAATTCGGACTCAGGATGCCGAGCTGGATACATAACATAGTGTTAGGTTTTATTTTGAATTTTCTATAATTGTTATTTAAATATCAATTATCAATAATTACATAAGAAATAAGGAACTATCTACTCTATAAATAATAATTGATTACACCTGCCCTAATCGGCAGATGTGCAACCAACAGCTCAGCCGCAGCTATTGCGCGGCGCATCTGAAGGCTGCGAACGGCTGTTCAGTTCAAGGACTGGGGGGTCGCCATGCAGAGTTAAGCGTTTTGCTCAAGGACACAATTGTTCCGAGAGGGATCAGGAATCGAACCCCCAACCTTCAAGTCGTGAGTCCGACGCTCTAAACCACTAGGCTGCAACCCCCCTAAAATAAAGACGATGGACTATAACATTTCACGAATAAAATTATTAAAGAAAACAAATTTGTTTTAATTTTGTACTGATTGAGTGAAGTTTAAATCCTGAATTTGGACCCAGCCTTACACCCCCTACCCAGCTCTCACCTCATACTTGGGACCGCATGAAATCCGAAACGAAAGCTTTTTGGCAGCAGATTCTTTTCTGAAATGGCCATGCAGAGGTGTCGAAAATATACAGAAAAAGCATACCGTTGTTCTTAGAGCTGTAATTACAAGCAAAAAGCAGAAAACCACTTGCACTACGAGTTCGGCTTACCGGCAATGAAACTCTCAGCCGCAGCGAGCATGCGCTTCAGCATTGACGCATCCGAGCGTTGAAGCTGCGCCAGCGAATCAATTTGCCGCTTGGGCAACACCAGGTAGTGATGACGAGCCTGAAAACACAAGTGAAGCGGAGAGTTGGATGGTCGAAGCATCTTTTTGGGGTTCGTTTTCACGAGCAAATTAAATTTTCACTCGCCATGGATTTTATGGTGAGAGGACAAAGCCAAGAATTCTACATGTACATTATTTTGAGAATCGGTGTTGTCAGCGCTCATTTATGCACCGCAGGCACTTATTTTAGCGCCGCAGGCACTTAATTTAGCGCCACAGGCACTCATTTTAGCGCCACAGGAACTCATTTTAGCGCCACAGGCACTCATTTTAGCGCCGCAGGCACTCATTTTAGCGCCACAGGCACTCATTTTAGCGCCACAGGCACTCATTTTGTCGCCTTGAAGTAAAATTAGTAATTTCCACGACGGGTCACATGGAGGTGTGGGGGGGGGGGCAAAGCATCGGCATGTCCCTCCTATAGCTTTTACCGGAGGAAATGTCCCCCCTGTCGGGTGGCGATGTCCCTGTTCACATCGACAAATCTAGCTAGAAATTGTCACTCCTGCTATCTAGAAATTGTCACTCCTGCTAACTAGAAATTGTCACTCCTGCTATCTAGAAATTGTCACTCCTGCTATCTAGAAATTGTCACTCCTGCTATCTAGAAATTGTCACTCCTGCTATCTAGAAATTGTCACTCCTGCTATCTAAAAATTGTCACATTTGCTAGCTAGAAATTGTCACTCCTGCTATCTAGAAATTGTCACTCCTGCTATCTAGAAATTGTCACTCCTGCTATCTAAAAATTGTCACATTTGCTAGCTAGAAATTGTCACTCCTGCTATCTAGAAATTGTCACTCCTGCTATCTAGAAATTGTCACTCCTGCTAGCTAGAAATTGTCACTCCTGCTATCTAAAAATTGTCACATTTGCTATCTAGAAATTGTCACTCCTGCTATCTAGAAATTGTCACTCCTGCTATCTAGAAATTGTCACTTCTGCTATCTAGAAATTGTCACTCCTGCTATCTAGAAATTGTCACTCCTACTATCTAGAAATTGTCACTTCTGCTATCTAGAAATTGTCACTCCTGCTATCTAGAAATTGTCACTTCTGCTATCTAGAAATTGTCACTCCTGCTATCTAGAAATTGTCACTTCTGCTATCTAGAAATTGTCACTCCTGCTATCTAGAAATTGTCACTCCTGCTATCTAAAAATTGTCACATTTGCTAGCTAGAAATTGTCACTCCTGCTAGCTAGAAATTGTCACTCCTGCTATCTAGAAATTGTCACTCCTGCTAGCTAGAAATTGTCACTCCTGCTATCTAAAAATTGTCACATTTGCTATCTAGAAATTGTCACTCCTGCTATCTAGAAATTGTCACTCCTGCTATCTAGAAATTGTCACTCCTGCTATCTAGAAATTGTCACTCCTGCTATCTAGAAATCGTCACTCCTACTATCTAGAAATTGTCACTTCTGCTATCTAGAAATTGTCACTCCTGCTATCTAGAAATTGTCACTCCTGCTATCTAAAAATTGTCACATTTGCTAGCTAGAAATTGTCACTCCTGCTATCTAGAAATTGTCACTCCTGCTATCTAGAAATTGTCACTCCTGCTATCTAAAAATTGTCACATTTGCTAGCTAGAAATTGTCACTCCTGCTATCTAGAAATTGTCACTCCTGCTATCTAGAAATTGTCACTCCTGCTAGCTAGAAATTGTCACTCCTGCTATCTAAAAATTGTCACATTTGCTATCTAGAAATTGTCACTCCTGCTATCTAGAAATTGTCACTCCTGCTATCTAGAAATTGTCACTCCTGCTATCTAGAAATTGTCACTCCTGCTATCTAGAAATTGTCACTCCTACTATCTAGAAATTGTCACTTCTGCTATCTAGAAATTGTCACTCCTGCTATCTAGAAATTGTCACTCCTACTATCTAGAAATTGTCACTTCTGCTATCTAGAAATTGTCACTCCTGCTATCTAGAAATTGTCACTCCTGCTATCTAAAAATTGTCACATTTGCTAGCTAGAAATTGTCACTCCTGCTAGCTAGAAATTGTCACTCCTGCTATCTAGAAATTGTCACTCCTGCTATCTAAAAATTGTCACATTTGCTAGCTAGAAATTGTCACTCCTGCTATCTAGAAATTGTCACTCCTGCTATCTAGAAATTGTCACTCCTGCTAGCTAGAAATTGTCACTCCTGCTATCTAAAAATTGTCACATTTGCTATCTAGAAATTGTCACTCCTGCTATCTAGAAATTGTCACTCCTGCTATCTAGAAATTGTCACTCCTGCTATCTAGAAATTGTCACTCCTGCTATCTAGAAATTGTCACTCCTACTATCTAGAAATTGTCACTTCTGCTATCTAGAAATTGTCACTCCTGCTATCTAGAAATTGTCACTTCTGCTATCTAGAAATTGTCACTCCTGCTATCTAGAAATTGTCACTTCTGCTATCTAGAAATTGTCACTCCTGCTATCTAGAAATTGTCACTCCTGCTATCTAGAAATTGTCACTCCTGCTATCTAAAAATTGTCACATTTGCTAGCTAGAAATTGTCACTCCTGCTAGCTAGAAATTGTCACTCCTGCTAGCTAGAAATTGTCACTCCTGCTA
This sequence comes from Macrostomum lignano, assembly GCA_002269645.1. Lineage (NCBI taxonomy): Eukaryota > Metazoa > Platyhelminthes > Macrostomidae > Macrostomum > Macrostomum lignano. The sequence continues at coordinate 445,867 of NIVC01000237.1, forward strand.
GCTAGAAATTGTCACTCCTGCTATCTAGAAATTGTCACTCCTGCTAGCTAGAAATTGTCACTCCTGCTATCTAAAAATTGTCACATTTGCTATCTAGAAATTGTCACTCCTGCTATCTAGAAATTGTCACTCCTGCTATCTAGAAATTGTCACTCCTGCTATCTAGAAATTGTCACTCCTGCTATCTAGAAATTGTCACTCCTACTATCTAGAAATTGTCACTTCTGCTATCTAGAAATTGTCACTCCTGCTATCTAGAAATTGTCACTCCTGCTATCTAAAAATTGTCACATTTGCTAGCTAGAAATTGTCACTCCTGCTATCTAGAAATTGTCACTCCTGCTATCTAGAAATTGTCACTCCTGCTATCTAAAAATTGTCACATTTGCTAGCTAGAAATTGTCACTCCTGCTATCTAGAAATTGTCACTCCTGCTATCTAGAAATTGTCACTCCTGCTAGCTAGAAATTGTCACTCCTGCTATCTAAAAATTGTCACATTTGCTATCTAGAAATTGTCACTCCTGCTATCTAGAAATTGTCACTCCTGCTATCTAGAAATTGTCACTCCTGCTATCTAGAAATTGTCACTCCTGCTATCTAGAAATTGTCACTCCTACTATCTAGAAATTGTCACTTCTGCTATCTAGAAATTGTCACTCCTGCTATCTAGAAATTGTCACTCCTACTATCTAGAAATTGTCACTTCTGCTATCTAGAAATTGTCACTCCTGCTATCTAGAAATTGTCACTCCTGCTATCTAAAAATTGTCACATTTGCTAGCTAGAAATTGTCACTCCTGCTAGCTAGAAATTGTCACTCCTGCTATCTAGAAATTGTCACTCCTGCTATCTAAAAATTGTCACATTTGCTAGCTAGAAATTGTCACTCCTGCTATCTAGAAATTGTCACTCCTGCTATCTAGAAATTGTCACTCCTGCTAGCTAGAAATTGTCACTCCTGCTATCTAAAAATTGTCACATTTGCTATCTAGAAATTGTCACTCCTGCTATCTAGAAATTGTCACTCCTGCTATCTAGAAATTGTCACTCCTGCTATCTAGAAATTGTCACTCCTGCTATCTAGAAATTGTCACTCCTACTATCTAGAAATTGTCACTTCTGCTATCTAGAAATTGTCACTCCTGCTATCTAGAAATTGTCACTTCTGCTATCTAGAAATTGTCACTCCTGCTATCTAGAAATTGTCACTTCTGCTATCTAGAAATTGTCACTCCTGCTATCTAGAAATTGTCACTCCTGCTATCTAGAAATTGTCACTCCTGCTATCTAAAAATTGTCACATTTGCTAGCTAGAAATTGTCACTCCTGCTAGCTAGAAATTGTCACTCCTGCTAGCTAGAAATTGTCACTCCTGCTAGCTAGAAATTGTCACTCCTGCTATCTAGAAACAACCGCTAAAAAGACTGTCGTATATAATGAAAGTAAGTGCAAAAATTTTAGCGGTTGTGAATTTTCCCGTTTGTGAAACCCACCCGATCTCAATGCACCAACCAGCTCTGCGCCCCAGTGCGGCTTTGTCAAGCCTCCAAATTTTATCATTACGTCGACTACACTATGTGTCTGCAAGTGATCAACAAGTTTTACCCAGGCGGAGCTTGCGGACATTCAACAGATGGGACCAGGTCACTATGGACACCCTGTTGCCGAGTTCACTGCTCAAGCCTCGTTATTTGGCAAAGCTCAACTCATTGACATCATCAACTGGCCTCTCAAACAATCAGGCATCATCCTGATGACGTCATTATCATCAGTTACTTTCAATTATCAGATACTGATAATTGAGTACTTTATCAGTACTCAATGGTCAAAACCATGGGCTTTGGAGCAACCAATTTAATAATCCGAGCACCATCTCTTAGTCATTTCCAATGTTACTTGTGTCGCATTGGCTGGATGCATTCAACATACACTGTAGTAGAAGACGGAGAAAGCTTTGTCACTGCTGATGAAGCGCTAGAAGAGCAAGATCATGCAGCACCATGGCTTCACTGTTGACGCTAAGAAATTTGCAGAACACCATGGTCTTGAGTGGTCTTGAGGGAAGCCACAATAAGCAAAAGCCTAGACAAGCAGTTAATCACTCTGAAGTGCCTGGGAAGAGATGCGGACGCTAGAGATGTGGTTTGGAACTTGCCAGAGAACATAGCACGGAGGCAGGAATTGGTCCAGTGGCTGACTGATCTGACTTTACAATGTCATCTGATCTATGTTGATGAAAATCATCCAGGAGGTTTCACCGGATCTTGGCCTGGTTCACCATAAGATCGTGAGCCAAACACTGACTGCCGACCTATTCCAGGTGTTCATCGAGGAGCTGCTAAACTCGGTCAATAATCTGAAGGCGTCAACAGTGGAGCCACGGTGCTGCATGATTTTGCTCTCCTCAGCAGTGACAAAGACCGTCTTCTTCCAAAAGCTCGCTGGCTTCCCCATCTTCTACCATGTTGAATTTCTACCATTGGCGTCTATTTGCAGCCAATGCGACACAAGTAACATTGGAAATGACTAAATGGGTGCTCGGATTATTAAATTGGTTGCTCCAAAGCCCATGGAACTGAGAAATCTATCATTTAGCCCTGGGTTTCCCCACTGATTATTAAATTGCTTGCTCTTAATATCAAATGGCTTGCAAAAAGATATATACCTTGCCAATTCTAATGCTAATTATTATTATTTACTAATATAAAACTAAAAATAAGAAAATTACCTTCGGATATTTGTCTGCTATTATAACGCAGACATCGTCCGAGAACAGCGCTTGTCTGTCCGCCTGCATGGCTGACTTCAGCCCGTTCTGCCAACCAAACTGAACTGGGCCTTTGCTGGCAGCCGTCGCAGCAGTCATAGCCGGCTTGGAAGTCTTGATGGCTGGCTCGGCAGGCTCTGCAGGTGAAGTTGAAGATGATGAAGATGACGACGATACTAGAGCGGCATCGCTGAGCTTTCGCTTCCCTGACGATCTTTTGTCGTTCATTAAAAGCCTCCAGTAACCGCGATAGGGTAGTTTTTGCTGAAAATGGAATATTAAACTGAATGAAGAGCAAAGAACAAAGATACATGTATACTTACCCAAGCTACTTGTCTTATCAACAGTTGTATGTGATATAGATTCCTCAACACTTACAATACCAAGAGCGCAGAATTACAATTTAATCAACAAAATGATTTGAGCATTTATCTACATGAATTTGCTGATATTTCTAGTGATTTGTTCAGCCAGAGGATTAGACTAGACTTAGCATTTTAAAGATCGGCATCACATTCCATTGAAGTTCAGAAATTCCCGGATTAGTAGTCCTTGAATTTTCTATGACCAAAACATAAAAAATGAAGTTTTAATTTAGAGGGTTAATTAATACACCAGCATAGAAGCAAGAGGAGGCTGTGACGGTGTCACTTTGGTCGTTATCCTATTTGGGGGTTAATCACTTATTGCTTTCTGTAATCTTTGGAGCATCTAATAAAATATGTAATTTAAAATCTTCTTGTGTTGCTTAAGAAAAGTTTGTAAGTAGCGTAGTAACTTGGCTGAAATTTGTTTTACCAAAGGTTGCGTTTTATATAAAATACAATTTGAATCGGGTTTCTTTGCAAGCGTGCACAGAGCGAGTGGCCGTTGCCTATTGCACTCCATAAATTAGACTTGATAGATCGATAGGAACTTCATATATCTGCGTAGGTCACTGCGACTATTTATATGCATTGATAAGCTCATTAGAAGTTGGATTCAAACTCAATTTGCATTAATCTGAGTTCGCCTAGGATTCGGGTGCTACCGCGCCACACGATCGCTGGAAGTTCCCATAGTCACATCAAGCTAATAGCGTTAACTCTCAACCCAATCGCGCCTTTATCTGGCTTTGTTATTTGGTATTATTCGTCAAAAGGCATACTTAAATATAAACAAAACCAAATAATTCAAACTTTTCTGTCAATACTCGTACGACAAATAATTTTTTAAATTCAAAGCGTATCGAAAGCTTGTGACTATTATTATTTTCTATATAATACATTTATTAGCGTTACCCTAATTAATTACTAATAACTTAGTGCTTCAATTTTTTATCGGAAGACAGAACACAGGTTTGATAGACAGTTGAACAAATTTTACAGCTGCTAGGTCAGAAAGCATGACGGACTATGACAGATTTTCATGCCATGCAGCTCAAACCGTGCTTTGAGACGCTTTTTGGCGAATGAAAGCCACAAAAAAACAAAATACGAGAGTGCAATCTCGCAACTAAAAATTACAAGGTTCGAATGTTTCAATGAGCACAGAGGCACTTGAACGTTTTCAAAGCATACAGAAAATTCTTAAGAGACTAACTTACATCTCAATCAAAGCAAGGAAAAGAGGATGTGAACCTGGAGTCAAAATGGAACCCGAAACACTCGGTCCCGATTTCTCCACGCCAATCTCTTCATTCGGAGCCAAATAGCTCCCGTTATGCCTAAAACCGACCACTTTAGAAACTGGGGATCTCTATGGGGAGAAATTGGATAAATGGGGATTTTACTATATGTGCGAAAATGATGTTTACCACCATCCGTCTGGAAACGTCGAGTTAACCTCCACTTCGACGAGGTAGAAATCGTCTGTCTAAAATGTGTGATACAAACCGCCCCCCTTGACGCTATTTATGTCTCCATCAAGGTGGGGAAACTCAACAAGAGCTAGCATGGGGGATAACACAAAGAGAGTTTATCGTGGTCATCTCGTCATTTAAGCACTTGAAGCTCAAATGAAGGAATTGGCGTAGATAAATCGGGACCCAATGTTTCGGGCTCCATTTTGACTCTTAAGTTCACATCCCCTTTGTCGACAGTTATTAGTAGTTACAATTAGTCGATACTCGGAGATACGTCTAAATGGCGAATTACTGTTCAGATAAATAAATACTTAGTCAATAGCTGAAGAGGTTTCAATTATTTCATGAACTGACTACTGAAGGCTTCTTTTACAAAAGCACAGATAATATAATTACTAGAATGATGCAAAATAAAAAACACTATAGTAACAAGAATTTCTAAAAAAAACTAAAGCCTTCTCAAACACCGAAGACAGGCCTCCTTGTTGGGAATTTCTTCCGTCACAGCCAGATCAAGCGGTGTCTTGTAGTCATCCAGACCCTCACATTCGCTGTCACGAAATTTAGGATTGGCGCCATGCTTCATCAGCAGAGAAATCAGCTCAGGGTTTCCCGCTCTCACCGCAAAGTGCAGAGCTGTCAGACAGGTCGAGTGCTGCTTGAAGTGAACATCAACTGACCCGTTCTCAAGCAGCCACTTGCACACCTCAAAGTGCCCATTCTGCACGCCCAGCATCAACGGAGTCAATAAGTTGCTGCTTTTAAAACACGCATCAAAATTTAGCTGCAATCGTGGCTTGGCATTACGACAGAAATTATGCAGGATAGCAAACATTTTAACCTTTCCAGCAGATGAAATGTAATGAAGCGGTGTGTACTTCTTCCTATCAGTCATTTCGAATGCCTCTTTAATTTGAGACAAGTCTATTCGTTGGGAATTTCTTTGAAAATGATTCATCACGGAAAAAATTATTTCAAGGGACTCATCAAATCTGAGCTCCGTGCACCTGTGAAACACACTTTTGCCTTCATTGTCGAAGCAGCGATAAATTGTTGCCGGATCGAAGCTCAGGAGTCGCTCAAATACGTCAGCAAAGTCGCGACTGTTCAGATGCACTGCCAGCATCATCAACGTGTGCCCATACCGAGCATTTCTGTATCCAAGCAGTCTGTCCAGAGACCCAAATCGCTCAGCCTCATTCAGCATCATTCTCGCTGCAGCTCCATTGCCTGATTCCAGTGCTGCTTCGATCGGAATGTACCCAGTTCGATCAGTCCTAAACAGCATGGACGGAATCTGGCTAACAATCCACTCTACTGTGCTGCTAGCGTCACCTGACTCGGCATACTTTTCAAGGCCGAGCTTCACAATGCTAGGGTACTCCGCGAACTCTTTCTGCACATTAGGTGGCATCTTACAGAATGTCTGCAGCACTTGGCCAGCTGATTGATCAGACAGTTTATCCCGAGGTCCCGAGTCACCTTGCTGAGAAGGCCACGAGTCGATCCTGCTGAAGACATCAAGCGCTTCTAGAGAGGAAAAGTCGAAAAAAGGTCGGTCTGACTTATCTGCCGACATGCAAGAGAATTTGTAGCTGTTAAATCTGAAAGCCGTTTTAGATGACATCGATTTTTCAGGTTTTTCAATTGGAGATCATGGCGATTTCAGCGCTGAAATGTGAAGAATTCGTTTTCACTTGATTTTGAGGGCTGACACAGTCTGTAACTACGATTTTTTATGACTCGTTTGATCGCAGTGTGAACAATATTTTATGCACCATCGCTGCTTTTTCTAAACTTGGAAACGAAGTTTTTTAGAAACTGAAGGAAATTATTATTGCAGAGAGACAGTTCGCACAAGCTACTTTGATTTCACGTGGACGATATATTTATAAAGCAGCGTATAATCACACGCTTGCATACGTTTCAGTTTAAAAACTGACTTGTATTAATAAGCTTTTGGAATTGGGAATTCAACGAATTAGACAATGTTATTTGAGCAACTTTGAAAGGGATTAAAGGTATGTACGCAAAAAGAAAGGAGAAACTATTCTTAGGAGGAGTAAAACCAAATGGGATCTATTACTTAAGAATCAGTGCTGGGCGTTAACTAGTTAATTGTTTAACTAGTTAATTAACTAGTTAAATTTTTAAAAAAATCGTTAAATTTTCGTTAAATTTTTTATGTATTAACTAGTTAACAAAAATCGTTAATTTTTTTCTGAAGTTAAAGTTAAATGACAAAAGTTAATAATTCCGGGAAATGGAGTTCCCCGGGTTCAAAATCCGCGGGTTTCAATAGCTTGTATGCCATTAAAAAGTAAAATTAATACATACATAAAATAACTTCGCCTTTCTAAGCATTATTTAACGCGTCACAAACTACTATTACATGTATATATTTCAGTTACAAGTTATAATGTATAGAATATTCGGAAGATTCTGGAATCTTCAACTATTATCTATTGATATTCTACCCAAGCACTACTATAAGTTATCGTTGTACATAGGGATGTCGATTCCCCGGGGAATTTTCTTATCGGGGACCCGGGGAATTTACTGTCATTCCCCGGGGACCCCGGGAAAAAAAATAAGTAAAAAACGGCGGATAACTTAGATCTTTATAAGTCACTAAGTGGCATTTTTTAAACTTTGATTAAAGCTTTGGATGGACTACATGTTCAAGGCGCAAGGGTAAAAACTTTAAGCAATGTTTGTTTAAAACTGTATTTGACAACATGGCATCACCAAATCGTGTGCGCACCTTTATCAGAAAGGGTCCAGACTCCGGAGGCGGAAAATGCATACTCAGCAGCTGCACTCGTGGGAGGATAATTAATGAATGAGACTGTTTTTGTAATCGGAATTTTAATTTCTTGCAGATACATGTAAATCACCATTTTGTCCTGTCTAATACGGAGTATTTTGTTATTGTATGATATACCCCCCTATGCGTCAGTGACTGACGCAGGATATGGCGCTGTGCCTGCGTCAAATGTGTCAAGCCGTCAACGCAGACCAACACAATAGTCAGTAAGGCTTCTTTTTCCTGATGGGTTTCTACGCTCGTACGTTCAATTTGCTTGATTGAAAGACTCATAGTGAAAAAAACATTCAAACGGGTCGCTAATTTCATAAGACCGAAATTTCACAACGCCAAAAATTCTGCATGCAATACAATCCTTATTGTAAAGTTTTCTACGATGTGAAATTTCGGTCTTATGAAGTTTCGGTCTTGTGAAGTATGGTGTTTCGGCGTTGTGAATTTCGGTCTTATGAACCCCCCCCCATTCAAACGTGTGTTGTGTTTGAAATAATACATTGAAATAAGCAGTTTTGCGGTAAAAAAGCATAGACAGAGTTTCAATCAGCTTTCTGTGAATAATTTTCTTATTTAAATGGCAAAAATTTAGTTAAAAATGCTTTTTTTCTCCCCGGGTCCCCGGTCTAATTCCCAGGGGAGTATTCCCCGACAAGCTCCCCAGGGCGCCGCGACCTGGCCACAGCCGCGCCGCGCCGACCTGAAATTTAAAAAAACGCGCCGAACACATGTCCGGGAAAATGTCACTTTTTCCGTTAGGGAATTATTAACTTTAACTTTTAACTTTTCAGAAGTTAAATTTTGGGCAAAAGTTAAATAATTAACTAGTTACAGTTAATTTTTTTGGAGCAATTAAATTAACTTTTTAACTTTTAACGAGTTAAAAAAATTGATTAACTTGCCCAGCACTGTTAAGAATGTTAAAGATTTTCAATTTCAACCAAAGGCACATTAGTAGTACCTTATAACATACACAGACTATGTTGTTAGGTTTTACAGCAAATTTTCTGATGGGTTGCATTCAGGATACAATTTTGTTTTTCTGCAATAATCCGCTGAAAAATTATAGAAAAGCTACTCAGCAGTCTCAGCTGTAAGCTATTCTAGCAATGTCGGGACACGAAACTCTTGCTCGTATAAACAATGCACTGTCAACAGCGCTTACATAAGGACGACATTTTTACAAACAAAAATCCGGCTTGCTCGTACAAATTGAATCAGCAGGTTATATAAAAGTAAGCTCCTTAACTGAAACAAATTGCGTAGTTAAATGTATGAGCTTTATACAAACATTTCTCATTATATATCAGAAGTTCTTAAGCTCTTGACACAGGCCAGCTTATTTGGGACGTCCTCCGTCTCTGCCATAACAAGCGGTGTCTTGTAGCAACAGAGAAGATCGCACTCGCTGTCACAAAACCCAGGATCTGCGTTGTGTTCCATCAGCAGAGAAATCAGCTCAGGGTTTCCCGCTCTCACCGCAAAGTGCAGAGCTGTCAGACATGTCGAGTGCTGCTTGTAGTTAACATCAACTGACCCGTTCTCAAGCAGCCACTTGCACACCTCAAACTGGCCCTTCTGCACAGCCAGCATTAGTGGAGTGAAAGCCGAGCTGCTTTGGTGGCAAGCATCAAAGTTCAGTACGATTTGCATCTGTGTCAGAAATATATCAAGATCTGTTAACATTGCTATATTTCCTGAGGAAGAAATATAGTGAATAGGTGTTTTCTCCCGATTGTCTGCTACCTCCAGCGCTGCCTTTGCTTCAGTAGCGATTCGATCCTTGTGCACGCTAGGGAATCTCTTCAAAATGGTAAGAATCATGCGAAAGGATTCACAGTAGTCAAACTCTGTGCACCTATGAAGCACATTTCTACCCTCATTGTCGCAAATTCTATGCAGCCCTGCTGGATCGAATTCAATTAATTTTCGAAGGATGTCCTCGCATTCTCGACTGTTCAGCTTCACTGCAAGCATAATCAAAGAGTGTCCATATAATTGATTTCTGTAAGCAAGCAGCCGTTGCAGTGTACCCGCATGCTTTGCAATGTCCAGCATCACTCTTGCAGCAGGCCCATTGCCCGACGCAAATGCCGCCTCAATGGGAATGTAACCGCTTTGATCCGTTCTAAACAGCATTTCAGGAATCCGATAGATAAACCACTTCACTGTGCGTCTCGGATCGCCAGACTCTGCGTACTTTCTGAACGCCTGCTGCGCCATTCCCGGGTACTGGGCGAGCTCTTCTTGAACAGAAGAAAGCAATTTTCTAAAAGTATTCACCTCACTCCCAGGTGAAACAACCGATATTTCATTTTGTTTGTAAGAATGACCCCGAAGAGACGGCCAAGATTCTATGCTGTTTAGAGCCTCCAAAGCTGCATCGTCAGCTGGAGCCTGAAGAAACGGTTCATCAGAATGATCTTCAGTTGACATTTAACGGATTTATAAGGAGTTAGTTTAACGGCTGGCAGGTATTAGTGACACTTTTGTCATTTATCTCTTCCGTGGTAGCCTCAGTCAATTTTGATTCATCATTTCGCTGAAAATGAAGGGTAAATTGCTAAGCTAGTTAATTATCTATCGATAAACCAATAAAAATATTAAATGTAACATTACACAGGACTCCTAATTGAACCACGTACCTGGCTAATATCCATTATTATCAATTATCAATAAATCTACCAGTGCATTTTAAAGTCACACTAAGAAAACTTATGAGGCGTCACACTGGCGCGCTTGGATGGAAACTACGAAGCTCGCATACTTTGCACGATATTCAAAACTGCCGGTAACCGTCGCAATTTTGGTGAAGAATCAACAAATTTACATGTTACAATTTATATGCTAATTTACTTTAGAAGTTACGAACTACTCTTTTAAAAGCAAACAAGCACAAGTGGAAGTAAAGCAAAAGTGAATCCCAATATATAACAGAGGACCTGATATCCCAAACAAATTTGTAATTTAATTTGACGAAATAAATTAAGCGATACGATACCTTTTTGCAAGTAGTAGGGTGAACATTTAGAGCAAGGTTTTACCACTCAGTGACAAAAAACCGCTCTAGTAACAAACTGAAAGCAGAGTAATAGCAAAAACGAAGTAAATGTCCATTAAATGGACACTCGCTAGGGTACAAGATATGGATTATTTGTATGGAAATTCATAAACTAGCAGAAAATATACTCATAAATAAAGACACTGTTCCAGAGCAATTACAAGGACCGCTAGAAGTTACCTTTACCATTGTACAACGGTAATTTCTAGTGGTACTTGTGTAATTAGTAAAAGGGAAAGGATCCTTAACAAAAGGCAGTGTAAATATATGATTTAGGTGTACAGTGGCTCAATAGTAAAAGCTCAAGTTGAGTAACTATAGGCTTAAAATGAGAAGGCGAAATGAGTTTTTAAACAAAAATTTACCTGTAGTTATTAAGTCTTATTTACACTGTCAAAACGTTACAAAAAATGAGCATTCACTTCGAGCATAATCAAAGTCTTATTCAAACCAATCTTCAAATCATGCTCAAACTCTTGAGCATGGACTCGAGCCCAGAAACTGCTCACACTCAAGAGTCTGAGCTAAGACTCTTGGGTTGAATGCAATGCAGTTGCTCTCTTGACTCAAATGTATATTGTCTAACAGACTTCCTTGCAGCGATTAGCTCGTAAAAAGCAAAAAATTACCAGATGTCATTAGCTTTGTGACATACAGTACGAGTGTATCAAGTTCCTTGAACGAACGCACGCGTCTTGAACAAACGCAACCTTGAACGAAGGTTGTCATGAACGCGTCAATATTTTGATGCAAGCCTGCTTGTTTGGTATATCCTCCGTCTGTGCCATCCCCAGCGGTGTCTTGTAGTCAGCCACACCATCACAGTCGTCGTCGTTATACTCAGGATCAGCGCCATGCTTCATCAGCAGAGAAATCAGCTCAGGGTTTCCCGCTCTCACCGCAAAGTGCAGAGCTGTCAGACAGGTCGAGTGCTGCTTGAAGTGAACATCAACTGACCCATTCACTAGCAGCCATTTGCACACATCAAAGTGGCCATTCTGCACTCCGATCATCAACGGGGTTAAAGACATGCTGCTCTTAAAGCAGGCGTCAAAGTTTATTTTGATATTTTTATGACGCAGGAATCGCTGAAGACTCTCGAGCATTTCAACATTCCCATCTAACGCGATGTAATGTAATGGAGTGTACTTCTTTGAGTCAGTCATTTCAAGTGCATCCTTTAAGTGGCGAGTTTCATCTTTTAAAAACACACTAGAAAGATTTATTAAAAGACCAAAAATTATCTGCAATGAGGTACAAGACTTTGACTTTGTGCACCTGTGAAACACATTACATCCGTCCAAATCGTAGCAACGATGTACCGACGTGGGGTCGAAATTCAGGAGTCGCTCAAATACGTCAGCAAAGTCGCGACTGTTCAGATGCACTGCCAGCATCATCAAAGTGTGCTCATACCGAGGATTTCTGTATCCAAGCAGTTTGTCCAGAGACCCAACTCGCTCAGCATCATTCAGCATCATTCTCGCTGCAGCTCCATTGCCTGATTCCAGTGCTGCTTCGATCGGAATGTACCCAGTTCGATCAGTCCTAAACAGCATTGACGGAATCTGGCTAACAATCCACTCTACTGTGCTGCTAGCGTCACCTGACTCGGCATACTTTTCAAGGCCGAGCTTCACAATGCTAGGGTACTCCGCGAACTCTTTCTGTACATTAGGTGGCATCTTACAGAATGTCTGCAGCACTTGGCCGGCCGACTGAACAGCCAACTGGTCCTGCGGGTCTGGACCATTCAGAAGAGACGGCCACGTGTCAATGCTGTTGAAGGCATTCAGGGCATCTCCCTTGTCAATTGGAGCCACTAAGAACACTGTCTCTGTTGCCATTCACTGCTCTGCGAAACGGATTGAATCTGGAATTTTTGAAAGGCCTCAATTGGTGAGCTTCGATGTGTATCCAAACGCTAAAAAACTTAATCGTCGGTAGGCAAATGAAAAGCTACAGCTTAGAGTAGTCTTGTGACCTAGTTTGAACGAATTAATGAACGGCGCAGTTTAATTTTAGTCGGAGAGCTACTGAAAACTCTGCAGGTATTAAAATTATACATTTTACTAATGAAATTAACAGACGAATTTGTCCTTTTGGTAAGGTGAACAATTAAATTACATTGTCTGTTAAATTCAATAAATAACTCACTGAATCTATGACGTATCTGTAGTTGAAGACAAAATATATGCTTTAATAGGTGGTACAGCAAAAGAAGAGAAGTAAATTTACCTTCTGCTATATATTAGCAGAACACATAGACGCACTTAGAGCGAATTTACAAGTACCTGTTTCGGTGTTTTCGAGAACAATGCTATATAGACCATAAAACTAGTTTGTCAGAGATCGTCTACTAATAAGTAGAAAGTGTGGAGTGTGTAGCGGAAAGCTTGCTAGGCGAGAGTGCAGAGTATAAAAAGAGGTTCTGCTCAGCCTAGCTATTGGGTGGAGTCTAGCATTGGGCAGGCCGGCTGAGGGTCGAGGAACTCTCTAGGGACAGAAACCAGTCCTTGCAGCATCAGCCGGGTTCGATTCCAATTTTATCTAGGTGGTGTACACTATTTCACGCTAATAGCTTTCTAGAGTATTATATACATCAGAACTCTTATAACTTCCTTGAGAAGGTATGATATAACTCAAGGTCAAATTTATATTGGCCTAAAACGTTTGATAGAAGCAAAAGTGATTGTTCTGAGAGAAGAGTGCCAAAAAACAATCAGGAAACTTTGGCAGTGTTGGCGCTTTAACAAAATATTACTGTCAGGAAATTTTGAGCACATACTCGCTTTACTAGAGGCTTACGCATTTTCAAATGAAACAAAAAACAACAGGAAAAGTTAACAATTCAATTGTCGAACATGCATAGCAAAAATCAAAAGAGGCATTTAAAGACCAGCCTGAAATACACCAATAATTTCATCTCTGACCATGACAGACGTTTCTTGCCAAACTCGAGTCTAAATAAACGCCGATCGTACGTGGCACGTTTTTGAGCCATGTCAGTCGGCAACGGGGGTATTAAATTCTGCAATCTACGATTGCCCTAGACACTAAGATTCGGTTCCGTCAATAACTATGATTACTTTATGGCACGAAATCGTGCCATCCGTCTTCTGCCGGTTAATACAGCAGGCTGCAGGACTGGACAATTGGCTGGTCATCCAAATGTCTTGAAGGTCTGATTCTGTTTGTTTCAAGGATCGCAGAGAATGGCTGGACTTAATAAAAACTGCTTAAGCTCTGCGAAGACATTGAATACAAGCCTGCTTGTTCGGAATGTGTTCCGCTTCTGCTACAGCCAACGGTGTCCTGTAGCCCTCAACACCATCACACTCGCTGTCGATATACTCAGGATCAGCTCCATGCTCCATTAACAGAGAAATCAGCTCGGGGTTTCCCGCTCTCACCGCAAAGTGCAGAGCCGTCAGACAGGTCGAGTGCTGCTTGAAGTCAACATCAACTGACCCGTTCTCCAGCAACAACTTGCAAAACTCGAAGCGGCCCATCTGAACGCCCAGCATCAACGGAGTCAACAATCTGCTGTCTTTAAAGCAGGCATCAAAATTTAGCTTCAATCGAACATGACTTGAAAATTTCAGTAGGTTTTCAAACATTTCGACTTTTCCACATGATAGAATGTAGTGGAGTGGTGTGTTCTTCTTTTTATCTGTCATTTCAAGAGCATCTTTTATTTGTGAAATCACAATATCGGAACGCTTTATCAACAATCCAAATAAAATCTGCCAGGAGACACCAAATCCATGTTTCGTGCACCTGTGAAACACATTACATCCGTCCAAATCGTAGCAACGATGTACCGACGTGGGGTCGAAGCTCAGGAGTCGCTCAAATACGTCAGCAAAGTCGCGACTGTTCAGATGCACTGCCAGCATCATCAACGTGTGCCCATACCGAGGATTTCTGTATCCAAGCAGTTTGTCCAGAGATCCAACTCGCTCAGCCTCATTCAGCATCATTTTCGCTGCAGCCCCATTGCCTGATTCCAGTGCTGCTTCGATCGGAATGTACCCAGTTCGATCAGGCCTAAACAGCATTGACGGGATCTGTCTGACAATCCACTCTACTGTGCTGCTAGCGTCACCTGACTCGGCATACTTTTCAAGGCCGAGCTTCACAATGCCAGGGTACTCCGCGAACTCTTTCTGCACATTAGGTGGCATCTTACAGAATGTCTGCAGCACTTGGCCGGCCGACTGAACAGCCAACTGGTCCTGCGGGTTTGGGCCACTTTGAAGAGACGGCCACGTGTCAATGCTGTTGAAGACTCTCAACGCTGTTAAATCCTCCGTCGGCGCCTCAAGAAACGGTTGCCCGCCGAGTTTACTTGTCATGATTCTGTTTAAAATTGTTTGGACACTCTGGAACACAAAAATTTTATTAAGGTTTCTATGGAGTATTTGATGACTCTACACATGATTTTTACTAAGTTGATAATTATCTTTTGAAGCTTCTCTAGAGACTAAGAAAGGCTTGCATAAATTTTATTGCTGCTTTTTATAGATCGGTATTCTTATATTTACATACCAAAATATTAAATTTCATAAAGTATTTTTTCAGAAATTTTTCTTAGAACGAAAAAAACATTCCTAAACATTCTAGGCATTAAGAATATTCCTAATAATAAAAATATTTGATTAAACCTGCACTAATGGACAGTTGTGCAACTGACAGCTCAGCCACAGCTCTTGCGCAGGCACCACAGCTAATGCTGGCACCCATTTTACAGCTGGGTGAACTGAAGCAATGCAGAGTTAAGTGCCTTGCTCAAGGACACAAATTGTGCCGGTTAAATCGGGAATCGAACCCCCGAACTTCAAGTCGTGAGTCTGACACTTTAACCACTAGGCTAGAAGACGCCTGCACTTGTGAATTACGAGTACCTGTTTAGCGCTCGAATTCAGCCTGTTAATCTAAATAGAACTCAAAAATGAGTCAAATGACAGCTTCAAATTACAAAATAGAGTGAAATTTTCTAACATGAAAACTTAATTTGTAAAAACAGAATGGAACTTAATCGAAACGTATGGCAACTTCAAGGATATAACTTATTGGAAGACAATGATTAAAACTAATTAATAACAAGCTGTCCAAAGTACAAAAAATGGATGCGACAAATGCAGTAGTTAAGAGATGCGTTAGACAAATCAATCACGAGTTAGCTGGCAAGCCAAAGCAGCGTTGATAGTTTCAGTACAAAAATCTCTTAATCTATATTTAATAATTATCTGGATAGTCTAGCCATATACATTACAAATATATTATATTACTATTCTCATTACATTACCTCAAGCAGTGAAGGCAGGCTAATCCGTTAGGGATCTCTTCAGTCAAAGCCTTGTCCAGAGGTGTCTTGTAATCAGTTAAGTTCTCGCATTCGCTGTCCCGAAAGTCGAAATCAGCGCCGTGCTCCATCAGCAGAGAAATCAGCTCAGGGTTTCCCGCTCTCACCGCAAAGTGCAGAGCTGTCAGACAGGTCGAGCGCTGCTTGAAGTGAACATCAACTGACCCGTGCTTTAGCAGCCACTTGCACACCTCAAACTGGCCCTTCTGCACTCCGATCATCAGAGGTGTCACACTTCTACTGCTTTCAAAACGCGAATCAAAATGGACAGAGATTTACGGCAGACAAAAAGTATAGTAAGCTTTTGAACATGCTAGCATTGCCTGACTTGGTGATGTAGTGCACTGCCGTCCATTTATTTTTGGAATCAGTCATTTCCAGAATTTGAACTTTTACGTTTTACGAGTATAATTTTGCATTTTTTTATATTTTAAAACCTTGCATTTTTTATCATCCTAGCTTTTACTTTTATATTCTGCAGACAATTTCTGCTTTTTAGAAAGAAAAATAACCAAGGCTGTCAATTTGATTGGGACATCCTCTTTTATGCAATTTTGAGCAGACAAATATAAGGCAGTCTATCAATAGCTTTTTCTTAACACCATATTCTGTAAGCCTGACATTCTTATAGATTTACACCCAAAATAAAGTAGTTCAATGATTTTTTGATAGCATCATCGGCAGAAATTACGAGATATATCGAATAAACCGGCTCATTTATCCGGTTCCACACGAACTAGATATTGTATTGAAATGAGGCTAAACGCCAAACGTAAAACCACAGACACTAAAATTGTTTGGATGTTTCAAAGCACAAAGTTAAACATCAAAATAGCGTGGTATGACACTATAAGGAACCTCCCCTAAACCTTGACTTTAGTTAACACTTTAAGTCTTGACTTTTCAACAACATACATTGAGTCTCAGCTTTATTAAAAACTAAAGCAGATACAAAAAACACACTAAGGCGACACTAAACCAATATGTAATGTTAGCTTCTAATCTCTAATTTACAGGATGACAAAGACCTCCATGAAAAAACGAACACAACATAATCAGCTGGTATTGATACGAATGTTTCCGTTTTGCTCTTCCTAAGCCGAGAACTAAGCAAATTTTAAACACGGGCTAGGAAGCTGTTCTCTTTTATCTGATTGACTGTGGCATAATCAAAAATGCGAGCCAGGAGTCGCCATCACAAATCCCAAATATCACAAACCCGAAAGTGCTAGCAACACCCAACCCTATTTTGGTTTTCGGAGTTATGATATTTCGGGCTTGTGAAATTTCGGGTTTATGGGAAGTGGGAAGTGAGGGAGTTGTAGCCTAGTGGTCGAAGCGTCGGACTCACGACTTGGAAGGTTGGGGTTCGATTTCCTACTTCTACTGGAACAATTTGTGTCCTTGAGCAAGACACAACTCTGCATTGCTTCAGTTCACCCAGCTTTAAAATGGGTGCCAGCATTAGCTGGGGTAATTGAGGGTGTGTCGACCCCCCTCCCCCAGACCTTGGACTGAACAGCCGTACGCAGCCTTCAGATGCGCCGCGCAATAGCTGCGGCTGAGCTGTCGGTTGTACATCTGCCCATTAGGGCAGGTGTAATCAATTAGCATTTTTTGTATTATTACGATGGGAAGTGCTTATGGTGTTGTGATATTTCAGCTTTTGATGCCCCCGCAGCCACAGGGAGCATATATAGGTAGGCAACTAACAGCACAAAATTCCTCTATACTATTTCGGACCCGTTCTAGCTAGCGTCCTAAACTTGAGACAAGTGCGAATAGTCGCACGCACAGTGCACAATTATGCACAATTTAAGCGGCACAAAATACCCATAACAAACGACTAAAATCTAGCTATCAGACGAATTAAATGTGACTCATTGCTACTGTTTCTATTCTGCTTGTTCAAACTTAATTGTTAGGCAGGGAAGCCAAAAATAATAAAAACTACTAAAGAGTAAAGCAGATATTATAAAAGCATGCTCATAAATATACTTACACATTGTATTTGGACTTACGAACTCTGAAAAGCTGTTTTAATATTAACAGATTAGTATTAATTATGAACGTATGTAACCTACATATATATTACTCATGTATTTTACGGAGAGCTAACATAAACCAGCAAAGTATCAAGGATTGAAGAGTTCCTACCTGTTCAATATAAAATCATAATGTAAGTATTTACAATGCGCTTAAAAAAACTTAAACTGATATATTATTCGCAAGAAAATGGGTTTTTTTAATGTCAATATTAAGAATGCTAGTGACAGGATTAACTTGTAAAAATTAACTGAGATGTCAGCGAATAAATTCAGAACAAGCATTCGATCGCATCATACAGAACACTAATAAGCAATAATACGAGCTACAATCAGCAGAGAAATATACGCGACGGAATAAATTGACAACTGACAAGTTCGACGATGCTAAATAAACTCTCTCTGAGGCAAGGAAATCAACCGAAGTACGTTTGTTTCCAGCAATACAATTGAAATAATCACGCCAATCAGTTCTGCAGCCGGGATGTATACACTGGAGTTACGACCTAACACAATTTGTCAGATCTCCAAACGCTCCGGGAGGCTGACATGGCTCAGCAACACTGGCTGACGAGCTTGCAGACCTCAAGCATTGAAGGCAGGCCAATCTGTTAGGGATCTCTTCAGTCAGAGCCATGTCCAGAGGTGTCTTGTAATCAGTTAAGTTCTCGCATTCGCTGTCCCGAAAGTCGAAATCAGCGCCGTGCTCCATCAGCAGAGAAATCAGCTCAGGGATTCCCGCTCTCACCGCAAAGTGCAGAGCTGTCAGACAGGTCGAGCGCTGCTTGAATTGAACATCAACTGACCCGTGCTCTAGCAGCCACTTGCACACCTCAAACTGGCCCTTCTGCACTCCGATCATCAGAGGTGTCACACTTCTACTGCTTTCAAAACGCGAATCAAAATCGACAGAAAGGTTTACGGTAGACAAAAAAATGTTTAGGCTTTTCAACATGCCAACATTGCCCGAGTTGGCGATGAAGTGCAATGGCGTCCATTTATTTTTGGAATCAGTCATTTCCAGAGCCTTTTTAACTTCGCTGATACGAAAGTCCGGTTTCTTAACACTGATCAATAAACCAAAAATTATCTGAAGAGATACGGAAAACCCGAACTCCGTGCACCTGTGAAACACATTTCTTCCGTCAGTGTCGTAGCAGCGATATATTTGAGCCGGATCGAAGCTCAGGAGTCGCTCAAATACGTCAGCAAAGTCGCGACTGTTCAGATGCACTGCCAGCATCATCAACGTGTGCCCATACCGAGGACTTCTGTGTCCAAGCAGTCTGTCCAGAGACCCAACTCGCTCAGCCTCATTCAGCATCATTCTCGCTGCAGCCCCTTTGCCTGATTCCAGTGCTGCTTCGATCGGAATGTACCCAGTTCGATCAGGCCTAAACAGCATTGACGGGATCTGTCTGACAATCCACTCTACTGTGCTGCTAGCGTCACCTGACTCGGCATACTTTTCAAGGCCGAGCTTCACAATGCCAGGGTACTCCGCGAACTCTTTCTGTACACTACGTGGCATCGCGCGAAACGTCTGCAGCACTTGGCCGGCCGACTGAACAGCCAATTCGTCGTGCGGGTCCGGGCCATTCAGAAGAGACGGCCACGTGTCAATGCTGTTGAAGGAATCCAGGGCGTCATCAGTTGGAGCCCTAAAAAATGGCTGCTCGCTGGGCTCCGAGGCCATCGCGACTTTCTGAAGCAGTCAATCAGCAAATAAATTTGCAGCCTGTCTGGAACATGAACAGTTTTGCCGTAATGCCAACAATGAGCAGTCTTTGAGTACATTATTAGGTAAGAAGCTTAATCTAGGTATATAGACTACTCTTTGGAATATATACAACAGTATTTTTTCCGGTTAAATATCTGGTTAATTATTATACGCCTAGGAAGGCAGTCAAATCTGGATCTGCAATCTGTTTAAGTCGAGCGGTTATTTGTTAGGTATATAGATTAAACTGAGTTGTTAGTACTTACTACACGGCGAGACGCCCAGACCTTACAGGGGGGACAGAAAGACACAGGTAGATTGATTTACTCCGTTAACACGGGATTTACATCTGATATGGGGTATTCTTTGGGTTAAGCATCTGTTGTGTTTTACTTTGAAATAACAAAGTTTAATCTGGAGCTGGATCTAGTTCTTTAGACGGAGCTAGTTTCGGTTTTAAAACTATTTCTGAGAAGCCAATAGTCAATAACAAGCAAACTGATTTACAAGCCAGCTCTCAAACGCACTGGCACCTCGGGAGGAAACTTGAAAAATGCAATGCGCGTGTATTTTATTTCAAGCAGTCTTCGCCATCCAACCCAAATCATGAGGATTGAGTAGATGAGCAAATTCATCAGAGGATATGCAATTACTATTGACGTACGTACGGGTCCACCAGTGCAGGACAAAACAGGTCGTGTAATCAGCTACTGAAGCAACAATGAATATTGCTATTGAATGATACATGCTTTTAATGTTTCTACAAGGTAAAGTTAAACAAAGGTACTCTTACAATAGCTTGAATCAATAAATCAAGTATACTGTGATAAGAAAGGAAAAATTAAATTCAGCATCTCAGCACCCTGTCAACAAGCCTTGTGTCATAAGGACCCCCTTCGAGTCTCCTACTTTACTACGATAAAATCGACCCAGCGACGACCGAAGTTTTAAGGTGCATTTGGTGATGATAAGTAATAACATTAGATATTGTAGCAGAATACATCAACGCGACTACACATAAATACAGTGCCGTGTGACTGTGTGAACAGGTTGAACTCTATTGAGGTCCTGTTGCCACAGAATTAAGAGTATTTAATCTTCACAAGAATCAACACGTATAGATCAGGAAATCTAAACAAATAGAGCTAGGTACATGCAATGTACATGATAGACATTCAAAGCGCGTTTACATACAATACAATAGTTCAAGCTGCCTGATAATCACAACACACAAACGCACAAGCGTTGGGCAATTATAAACAAAACAGCTTGTTCTAACTTGTACTTTAGAACCTTTCACATTCACTACTTGTAAGTAGTCTAGAATAGCAATTCAACAACTTCGCTACTCATCAGGAGGTAGTGGCGGGAATAACAAGCTCCACGAGCTCGCCAGCTTCGATATCCAGTAGCACCTGCTTGATGACGCACCTGGAAGCATGGTCAGAGTCTGACAGAAGAGATATGGCCAGGAATACAGGGTCAGGTTCAGAATGAATGTAGCCTTCATCGGCCTTCAGATCTGGCGCGTACTGAATCAGCCGGCTGACGAACTGCTCAGACTTGGCCTTTTTGCCCAGCTGCTTGGAGAGCTCTTCGCGCCTTTCGGTGCCAAACAGTTGGAGGTCTTTGACAATCTTTTTATCTCTGAAGAATTCTGCGGGATCGCATTGCTGTTGTTGTTGCGGGATTGCTGGGTGGGGTAGTGACGAGGAAGAGGAGGCTGAGGCTGCATTGCCAGATGCAGACGCAGCGGAAGCAGGCAATGCAGGAGTTTGCGCTGGCACAGCTCTCGGCATTGAGTCCACTGTATAGTTGTAGCTGCAGGCCAATGCACTGGGGTTAAGCGTGAGGTACTCAATACATTTATTTTTGTTTGGGATCACTTCTGTTTTGGCAATCTGCAGCGGCGTCTTGTAGCCCTCAAGCCTCTCGCAGTCCTCATCATAAAACTCTGCATCGGCTCCATGAGATCTGAGCAGGCCGATGAGGTCGTAAGAGCCCTGTTTGACTGCGAAATGCAGCGCAGTGAAGCAGGACACGGGCTGCTTTGCCGACACGTCTGCGCTGCCCTTCTCAAGCAGCCACTTGCAGGCGTCGTAGCGACATGATTCAACCGCAATCATCAGCGGCGTCTTGCTGTCGCTGGTCAGGAAGCGAGCATCGTAGTCAACTTGGAGAGCCTTACTTCTTGCGAACGAATCTAAAACGTTGAACATCTCGATGTCGCCAGCCTCGGCCATGTAGTGAATTGGAGTCTTATAGAACCGATCGGTCATGTCTAGCGCCTCTTTGATACTATGCTTACTGATCTCCATGGAGTCCATCTCCAGAACAGCGTCTAGAATGATGCGGAAGGAGGTGGCATATTTGTCAACAGCGCAGCAGTGGAAGACATTGCGGCCGTGCGTGTCGTAGAACTGATAGATCTGAGTTGGGAAACTCTGCAGCAGATTAATGAGGATGTCCCTGCAGTTGGCGCTGTCAAAGTCAATTGCCAGCATTAGGAGAGTGTGCGCAGCCGAATTCCGGTGAGACAGGACAAATTTCTTCTGCGGTCCACTGCTGGCCAGCTCGATAAAGAATCTGCTGGCGTGTTGGTTCTTTTTGAGCAAGGCCCTGCCAAGCGGACTGTCCCGATAAGTTTGATTATCAACAGTTAACAGGTACTCTGGCGCCTCCCACATCAGCGACTCTATGGAACGAGTTGCACTGCCGCTGGACGCGTAGTTCAACAACAGAGCGCTGATTTTATCCTCGTAGCTAAACAGAGACTTCTGAATATTCGGTGGAAGAGCGCGGAACTTCCTAAGCTCGTCGGCGTGCTCCATAGTTGCGGGGGCATTGCTGGGAGCGGCTCTGGATGCCGGCGCTGCCCGACCATTGGCGGTGGCTGCACTTGGACGGGTCGACATGATGACACGAAAAGGTTCCGCCCGGTGTGTATCAGTACTGCTGGTTATCTTCCAGGACTGGGAAAGATTGCTGCTGCTGCCTGGACTGGGGGATACTGCTGCTGCTGCTGCTTGGGCCTGCATTGCAGGCGGTTCATTGCATCAATGCCAATCAAATCGCTTGCCCAGTTAAACAATAAAGCGCAGAAATTTTACGACTTAAAGATCTGCATAATAGGCATCTAGTCTTAGCAAAATAGCAAATATTGTAGATACAGTAAGTACTACAAGCATAATAAATCATGTAAATAGCCATTAACAGCCTATAGACATAGTTAGGCCTATAAAAGATCCCTATGCATGATGCAGATTAGTCTTTCAGTTGCATAATATTACCTAAGGTGAGTTTTTATCAAAAAAAGCTATGTTTTTTTTAAATAAAAATCATTCAATGTATGAGGGGTGTTGCAAAAGTTAAAAATTTCTTTGGTACAGTTTTGCAATGCTCTTTGCAAGCTTTTGGCAGGCACATGGTATTGCTATAAAATTTTATGCTTCAAGAAAACAAATTTGAAAGAGAATGTAGGTAAAATAACTTGTTTCAACAATCCTGCTGTCCACAGCAAATACAGTCTGGAAACTTTTGCAACACATCTTCTACATATGTAATAAACATATATTTTAATATACGTGTTTTGATCTATTCTCTAATTTTTATGAAATTTTGGTTTATATAAACTTTTAGTGATTAAATGGCAAAGGTTCAAATTACCATTTTTCTATTATTAGGCCTATAGCTATGAGAGCATTTTTATAAGCATATCTTATTTACTGAAAAATGCCATTTAGCTGGCATAAAAATGCCAAGAGATTTCATGCTATCATTGCTTCAATTATATTTTAATCAGAACGAATATTGACTTAGTTGTGCAAAAAAATAAATAATAAAATAATGCATTTTTTTGGTGGTCATTTTGGTGACAAGTTGGATACTATAATAGACTATTTTACCTTGGTGAAAAATGGAACATTTGGTAAGTTGGATCATTTTAGTGGCAACAAGTACTTCATCATACCAGTTTGTAGCTATTTTTTTAAGATTTATGGTTTATATATTTTAACAATTCTGTTGACAGATTGATATTTTTTGGGTCTAAGAAAAAACTCAATTGTCATATTGTTTTATTTTTGTATAGATTGCATTGAATTGGTGCAAAAATATTTAGACAAATAATTAATTATGGAGGATAATTCTCATAAAAAATGCCTACTAAAAGCATTCAGAATTTATATTCACCATCACTGAATTCAGAAAATGTTACAAATACAAAAGATTGCAACCTTGTAATAGTAAATAAACAAAGTAAATGAAATAACTCTTTACCATTTTAACAAACCTTTGAAATTTTAGGTTTCAGATTGCTTAAGATTGGCAAACAATTTTCTGCTAGAAACCACAATAGCTATTACCAAAAGAGGGTCTTTTTCTTTACACCAAAATGACTTTTGCTTGTCACCAAAATGTCTTATTATCAAAATGACTATAACCTAATACAACTTTGGTGACAATAGCAATAAGGTTTTAATAAGACAGAAGCAACCCTCCTAGAATAGTTTGGTATTTGCAGCAAGATCACTTTAAAAGATAGAACCATTAGCCCTATAACAACTAGATGGCACTATGGGATTAAATCATAATAAAGATCAATTTTATAGCAACTTGGTGGCTTAACTGTGGGATTTTAAAAAGAAAAGCATTAATACTATTACATTAGTTAATAGTTGACAATTTATCCATTGAAACTTATCATAGCTAAACTTTTTAGCTAAACCTAAATATATATACAAATAAATTGTTTTTTATTAATGCAGGGATTCCCCGAGCGATATTCAAGATCGATATTCGGAAATAACAAAAATCTCTGCTTTTAAAGCACCAAACGCCATGATTTTTTACAGAAGAAACATCACCCACAAGATAAACCGACTTAAAAAAAATTACGGCTACAGATTGAAAGGATTTTTTACAATTTGCCAAAAACTGGTGCTTCTCTATCTCCACAATGCATTAGATTGATATTTGATTTCGAGTACTTCTGCTTGCTCTCTGTTGCTGAAAATTGACATGCAGGACTTCACCCAGACACTAAGCGATTATCATAACTCAAATCGAACTCAAGGCTTCATGCTCGAGAACTATTTGAGAAAAACTGATGTTCCTATCTCCACAATGCATTAGATTGATATTTGATTTCGAGTACTTCTGCTTGCTCTCTGTTGCTGAAAATTGACCTGCAGGACTTTACCCAGACACTATGCGATTATCATAACTCAAACCGAACTCAAAGCATTATGCTCGAGAACTATTCGAGAAAAACTGATGTTCCTATCTCCACAATGCATTAGATTGATATTTGATTTCGAGTACTTCTGCTTGCTCTCTGTTGCTGAAAATTGACATGCAGGACTTCACCCAGACACTAAGCCATTATCATAACTCAAATCGAACTCAAGGCTTCATGCTCGATAACTATTTGAGAAAAACTGATGTTCCTATCTCCACAATGCATTAGATTGATATTTGATTTCGAGTACTTCTGCTTGCTCTCTGTTGCTGAAAATTGACCTGCAGGACTTTACCCAGACACTATGCGATTATCATAACTCAAACCGAACTCAAAGCATTATGCTCGAGAACTATTTGAGAAAAACTGATGTTTCTACATGTACATGTACATGTATCTCCACAGTGCATTAGACTGGGATAATAATTTTGTTCATTGTGTGAATGTATAGTATAAGATATTTGCATGCATGATGTACATATATTGGCTGATTCACAATAATTTTTTAAAAGATTCTCTACGAACTATAGTAAGCACTGACTCATTAGGTTCAATCAGTTAAATTGATTTCATTAAGCCATGCAGCGCTATTAAACTTTTTTGCATTGTGTACACTGACCTGCCTACTTGGACTGTTTGTACAGTTTCATGCTGTGCAATCAAACATGGTATTTCATTTTTAGGAAGCCCGTTTGATTTTGGTTCCCATGTTTACTGGAAGCCATTTTACCTGGTAGCGATTAATGTATCAGCTAGAAATGTTTACCTCTTCGACTCCTCTACCAGTAATATCTGCCAGCAGAATGTGTTGCCCAGAATTGTAGAAAACTGGAAGTAAGAAGCTTTTCTCTTCAACCTTTGACTTCAGATAAGACAATTATGAATGTAAGGATACACATCCATGTAAGCTTTTCCGAACACCAATTGTAGTGCTTTTCTACGTCTGGCACCAAAAGAAATCTACGAGTATTTTTCACTCAAAGAAAATACTACTTTTTGCAGTGACAATGCCCCACACACTAAGCAAGACGATTCTTTTAGTTGTGGTGCCTTCGTCTACTTGTATGCCAGAAGCATAATTCTTGGTAGGGAGCTACAATATCAGAAAGCAAGCAAAGAATTTCTTGAGAAAGTGCATTGTTATATATGGAAAGTAATCAGTAACAACTCCGTCGATAGCAACCAAGGTTCTTGTGCCATTTGTCAAGCAGAAGAGCCACCAAAAGCAGACGGTGCAGCAACAATTGATTGGGTGAGTTGTAAAATTCTTGTATGTATAAATACCTCTGTGCCAAATATCAATACACATATACTCACTTTACCTTTACTTCTTGTACATGCACTACTGGTAGATTGAGTGCTCATCCTGTCTTGACTGGATCCACTGCGTCTGTGCATCCACAATGGAAGAAGAGGAAAACTTCTGCTGCTCGACCTGCAGAAGTTCTTGAGCATGAAGCTTTGAGTTCAGTTTGAGTTATGATAATCGCTTAGTGTCTGGGTGAAGTCCTGCATGTCAATTTTCAGCAACAGAGAGCAAGCAGAAGTACTCGAAATCAAATATCAATCTAATGCATTGTGGAGATAGGAACATCAGTTTTTCTCGAATAGTTCTCGAGCATGAAGCTTTGAGTTCAGTTTGAGTTATGATAATGGCTTAGTGTCTGGGTGAAGTCCTGCATGTCATTTTTTCAGCGACAAAGAGCAAGCAGAAGTACTCGAAATCGAATATCAATCTAATGCATTGTGGAGATAGGAAAGTATCAGTTTTTGGCAAATTGTAAAAAATCCTTTTAATCTGTAGCTGTAATTTTTTTTAAGTCAGTTTATCTTATGGGTGATGTTTCTTCTGTAAAAACTCATGGCGTTTGGTGCTTTAAAAGCAGAGATTTTTGTTATTTCCGAATATCAATCTTGAATATCGCTTGGGGAATCCCTGCATTTTTTATTAGGCCTATAGTAAAATAGTGCTTTTAAAATTAAATAATGGTTTGCTTAAAAATTAATAGATAAAACAAAACTTCAAGAAATTATTATTCAAGGGAATAAAAATTAGCTATCTTTTATTCTAATGCAAAGATTTCATTTTTAGCTTGTAAAGGTAAAATTTTTTTGTTAAAAATGAGGTTTTTTATAAAAAAATCTTATAAAAAAGTTATTTAAAATACATATAGTTCAATTTTTTGTAAAAATTTATATTTTTTAAATGCTATAAATATAATGCAATAAATTATTATAAAAATACTTCATATTCTTAATTATAAATGAGCCCAATTAGCATATTTTAGTGTCTTATAAAAGCTAATATTCTATATAGATTTACAATGCTAAATATTTCATTCATATTTTAAAATCCAAAAAGCTATTTTTAAACTAGGCCTAAAGTAAACTATTGCTCTAAGTTTTAATACCAAAATAGGTTTACTTCTATTAGAAATACATTGTTATTATGCCTTGCCTACAACTAAAAAACCTAGCTTAGATCAAATTTTAAAGTATACAAAAAATAAATTATTAGACCTACATTCTACAATTTTATCATACCTATAAAATGCATAAATGCATATAGGCATTGGAAAAAGTAGGGGGGCTGCTACTTCAATGATTTTAAATATCTCCATTATACCCTAATATAACCTAATAGGCCTAATTTAAATGAGGCAGATACTGCAGAGTTAACCATTTTTTCAGTAAACAGATGTTAGTGTTGGGCTACCCCCTCCCCACCCCCCAGGTCATCAACAGTTGTCTGCCCCATCCACTTTTTAGAGCATTCCGACCCAACGCCTATGAAAATGCACATGGTACAACGTACAAGTTAGGTCCATGTGGTCCATTAGGTCCAAGTTAGGTCTAACTGGTCCATGTGTAAACACAGGTCCATTTGTAAACAAGTTACAAATCCAATCCAAATGGTGAATAAGATCTGACACCTGCTTAGGCGCTTTAGCCAAATTAAAACTCCTTTATATGTCTTTAAAATATATATCTTGTTCTATTGAAAAGCGATATTTAATCGTGAGACTACGATCGATGTTAGTCGGTTGGTTCCTTGTAGAAACACAGTGAACTGCTTAAGTTTTTCCAAGACACAATTCTAGCATTTAAAATAAAAATGAATAAAATAATTATCATTTAAACAAATTAGTTCAATTTAAACCATTTTTCGCAAACTTTAATGCTGAAGGTTGATTTCAAATTTGATTCACTTTAGGCTAAAATGCTTTAAATAATTATAATTGACTAATTTAATTTCACCCAAGCCGAAGGTTTCGACATCGGATTTAAACAAGGATAATTTCATTTTTGACGCGTTTCTCTCGGCCTTATTCAACAGGCTTTGTCTCCTATATTCGTGACCGGCCTCGGCTTTTATATAGTACGAAATGATTAAACGATTGAGAGGCATGTAAAAACATTTTAATGGACAATTGCAAAGTTCCAAATTACTCTCTTTCCGTCTTTTTTCATCTCGACTGCTGCTGTCTCTTAGGTCGCCTTATCTCAATCGGCTGTCCGTCTTTCTCTTGTGTCTGATTCTCCTGTCATTCTTCTGTAGCTGTACGAGCTCGTATTAGATACATAAACAATGTGCAATTTCTGCAACAGCAGTGGAGCTATATATGGTACAGAAAAACGCAGTACATGTCTACAGGCGATCTTCCTACACTCCGTCGACATTATTTACGAGGTAGACAGGTTATGAGGTAGACAGGCTCGATCAGTGAGGTACACAGGCTCAGTCATGTCCACAAGCTTGAAAAGTCAGATGCTCGAAAAATCACATCGTCGAAAAGTTTAGCAACCACAATCACAAGCTCGAAAAGGGTTACGGTTTGGGTTAGGTTAGGGTTAGGGTTAAGGCTTGTGCCTTAGGTTTAGGGTTAGAGCTTACCTTTTCGAGCTTGTGATGGTGATTGCTAAATCAGTTTTCGACGATGTGACTTTTCGAGCTTATGATGGCGACCCGCCTAAAGCTACCATGTACATTTCAGTGGACTTGCTAATTTAGATTACTGCAGAACCAATTAGCATGTTGTTTACTCCTGCAAGCTTGGGCTTCTAAGCTTATTAAAGT
This sequence comes from Macrostomum lignano, assembly GCA_002269645.1. NCBI lineage: Eukaryota > Metazoa > Platyhelminthes > Macrostomidae > Macrostomum > Macrostomum lignano. Next base: position 474,811 of record NIVC01000237.1, read on the forward strand.
CATTGACACAGTCCAAGTACCACAAGCTTTTGAGTGGCAAAGCTCCCTCGCAGGATTTAAGACTTCACTTGATTAAAGCTTCGGTACATTAGTGTCATGCCGCAGCCCTGCACTCGCTTGTTTTTGCTAAACGGGGTGCCTAGCAGTGTGGAGTGCTCACGCACTGTACTTAGTTTGTGTACACTGTACCCCCGGCTTTCCTCCCCCCTTTTTATGCCTGTTATGCCTACGCGGCCGCACGTGATTGGTCGAGACCTAAAGCCAAAAAATATATATCGGCGCTCTCGCCCTACTTGGAGGCCAAGCGTTTTCGCACTGCAAAATTGAGACTGACTTCTGAGTCATTACATTGGCGTCGCAAGGCCGGACCATGGCCTTTCTACAATTGCCGCCCCCAGGAACATTCAGTCTCAGAGACGACCCTCACTCTGTGAGCAAGCGCTGGCAGGACTGGTCCGCCAACCTGCAGCGATACCTGGCGGCAACGGGCATTACCGACGAAGCCCAGAAGCGACAAATTCTACTGTACACAGCTGGCAAAGAAGTGAGCGACCTGTACAACGAAATTTCTGCACAGACGCAGCCGACAAACCAGTCCGACCAGGGCACTGCTCAGCAGCCAACGGTCGACCAGCTCATCCAGCAGTTCAGCAACCACTTCAAAGACCGAGACAACGTAGTTTTCATTCGCTACCAATTCCGACAGTGCCACCAGGACGAAGGAGAGCCCATAGACGCCTGGCACAGCCGGCTGTGGGGAGCCTCAGAAGCCTGCCAGTTCGAGGGCCTCCGCCAGTCACTCATCAGGGACCAAATCGTGGCCAGCTGCCGCAGCGAGTCGCTGAGAAAGAGACTGCTGAACGTGCCGAACATCAGCCTGGCGGACACTCTACAGCTGGCCAGAACGCACGAAGCCGCAGAGAAGCAGGCAGCCATCATGTCCAACACAGCGGCAATCCCGGAGAAGGTGGCACAGCTTCGACGCCAGCGCCATCCGCCAAAAAAAGCCACCACGCGACCCGCAGTCCACCTCCAAGTGCGTCCGTTGCGGTGAGCTGGGCCACCGAAGCTGCAGCAGAGCCCAAGGCAAACGGTGCAGCAGCTGCGGCAAAATGAATCATCTGGCCAAGGCTTGCCTCAGCGGCCGCTCAAAGATCAACGCACTGCAGCCAGAGCAAGATCAGCCAGCCGACCAGTCGGTGAGCGAAGTGTTCTGCACCCTCAGCGCCAAAGATGACGGAGCCAAATTCAGCATCAACATCAACGGACAGCAAATCCGCACCCTTATTGACAGCGGGGCAAGCTGCAACGTTCTGGACAAGGCGAAGTTCTGCAGAGTCTGCCGCCCTGGCACGCCGCTGACACCGTCCAACACCAGAGTCTTCGCACTCGGCGCCAGCGAACCGCTGGAGGTGGCGGGCCAGATCAAGCTACCAGTCAGCGCAAACCACCGCGAGTTGGAGGCCACCTTTATCATCATCAACAGCAGCTGCACTCCGATACTCGGCAGAGCGTCCAGCACCAAACTCGGCATGCTGAGGGTTGGTCCAGAGGTCGGAAAAGAATCTGCGATGGTGGCCAGCCTGGCCAAGCCAGCGGACTGCGAGGACCGTCATCTGCCCAAGCAACTGCAGCTCCAGAGCATCCTGGCAGGCTTCAGCGACCGCTTCCAAGGCATCGGATGCGTCAAGGGAGTCAGCGTCACCATCAAGCTGAGGCCAGATGCCAACCCAGTCTGCCAGCCACCGTCCCGCGTACCAGTCCACCTGAGGACAGCAGTTGTCAAGGAGCTCGAGGACCAACTGGCACAACGCATCGTCGAGCGCGTGCACGGCCCAACAGCCTGGTGCTCCAGGATGGTGGCGGTCCCGAAGGCCGAGCAGGGAGAGGTGCGCATCACCCAAGATCTACGCCAGGTCAACAAGTACGTGGTCCCGGAAAAAACAACCGATCCCGACATTCGAGGAGGTGACTGATGAGATGGCCGGGTCTGAGTACTTCTCAGAGCTTGACGTCGCCAAAGCCTTCCATCAAATTGAAGTCGCCGAGGAGTCCAGGGACCTGCTGACGTTCTCCACGCCCATCGGCCTCCTGCGACTGCGCCGTCTCTGCATGGGCTATACATCCGCCTCGGAGATCCTGCAGCGGGTGATGACCTCCGTCCTGAGCGGTCTCCCGGGCGTACGCTGGGTGCATGACGACATCCTGGTGTACGCGAAGGACATCAAGGAGCACAATCAGCGTCTTCGAGACTGCCTGGCTCGGCTAAAGGAGAGCAACATCACACTGAATGCCAAGAAGTGTCGATTCGCCCAGCGGGAGGTCGACTTCCTTGCCATGCGCCTCACGGCCGCCGGCATCCACCCGAGCAAGGAGAAGGTGGAGGCCGTCCGCAGCTTCAAGCGGCCAACCAACGCGACCGAGGTCCGCTCCTTCCTGGGCCTCGTCACCTTCGTGGCCCGCTTCATCAGCAACCTGTCCGACAGAGCCCGGCCGTTGCGGGAGCTGACGAAGCGAGCCGCCGAGTGGACCTGGGGCGAGCAGCAGGAAGCCGCTTTCAACGACATCAAGCGCACGATCTCCAGCAGCCAGGCGCTGGCGTTCTTCAACAGCGAACTGCAGACCCAGCTGATCGTCGACGCCAGCCCGACCGGCGTCGGCGCCATCCTGGCCCAGGTGCAGCCTGACGGATCGACACGGCCGGTGGCCTACGCCAGCCGCAGTCTGAGCCCGACGGAGCAGCGCTACTCCCAGACGGAGCGCGAGGCCCTGGCAGTGAAGTACGGCGGACTGAAATTCCATCACTACCTCAGCGGCGGCGGAAAGTTCAAGGTCATCACCGACCACAAGCCGCTGATCTCGCTGTTCAGCCCGGGATCTCGTCCACCGCCAAGGATCGAGCGAATGGCACTGCGGCTGCAAGACCTCGTGTTCCAGGTGGTGTACCAGCCCGGTGCCAACAACCCGTCCGACGTTTTGAGCCGCCAGCCGCTGCCGATGCCGCCCAACAACGTTGGTGAGCAAGAAGACGCCATCTACGTGGCCACGGCAGTCCAAGCGGCAACGCCGGTGTCCATCAGCCTGGCGACCATCAAAGCGGCCTCCGACCAAGATGCCACAGTCCAAGCTGCGCCCCATGGCATCCGCGGTCATCGCTGGGACAAGAGCGACCCGAACCTGAGGGGGCTGCACGGCGTCGCCCACGAGTTTTCCGAGCTCGACGGCCTGCTGCTGCGTCAGGGCCAGATCTTCATGCCAACAGCACTGTGCTACCGATGCCTGCAGCTGGCGCATCAAGGCCACCAGGGCATCAGAAAGACGCTGGATCGCCTTCAAGCCAAGGTCTGGTGGCCCAGCATGCGAGCATCAGTCGAGTCTCACGTGGCGGCCTGCCTGAGCTGCCAGATCTGCACCCGCGAGACCACGCCGAAGGGGACGCCGCTCAAGCCGACCGAACTACCGGCGGCGCCCTGGCTAGAGCTCGGCATGGACTTCCTCGGGCCCGTCAACGGCAAGTCGCTGCTCGTCTGCACGGACCACTTCTCGCGCTTCCCACTGGTCGAGGTCATGTCCAGCACCACCGCCGCCGCAGTCATTCGCGTGCTGCGGAATTGGTTCAGCATCTTCGGGCAGCCGATGAAAGTGACGACCGACAACGGCCCGCCCTTCGCGTCGGCCGAGTTCAGCAGCTTCCTGGCGGACCAAGGCGCCAGGCACCACCGAATCACTCCGCTGTACCCACAGGCCAACGGCGCTACGGAAAGGTGCAACCAGGGACTCAACAAGGCCATCCGTGCGGCCGTGGCCGAAGGCAGGGACTGGACGGCAGCGATCGACGAGTACCTGGCCGCGTACAGACGCACTCCGCACAGCGCTACTGGGATCGCGCCCGCCAGCCTCCTGTTCGGGCGGCAGATCACCGACACGATTCCCAACCTCTAGCAATCGCAGCCGGTGGACGCGACGAGAGCAGCCATCAAGGACAAGGACCAGCAGTCCAAGGAGAAGATGAAGCACTACGCCGACCAAAGGGCCAAGGCAGCAGACCACGACATTCGGCCAGGAGACCGCGTCCTGCGACGGCTGCAGTCCAGACAAAAGGCCGACGCCTTCTACGAGTCGACGCCGTGGGTCGTGTCCGAAGTGCTCGGCGACTCGCTGGTCATGCAGCGCGACGACACCACCTGCCGCAGGCACGCCACGCAGGTCAAGCGGCTGCCAGAACCACCAGACCAGCCAGCCGGGCCGGCGCCGCAGCCGCCTGGAATCCCAGGCAGCTCGGACGAGGTGGAGTCGCCGATCGCGGCTCGGCCGCACCCGCGCCAGGCCAAAGGCGGAGACAAGAACTATAAAGAAGCTGATTTGCGCATGCGCTAACTGACTGTTTGATTTCTTTGCGAACTTTCGTGCGCGCTTCGCTATTTATTTCTGGCAATCATGTTGCCTCCAATATTCCTTTTTTTAGTCCAAATCCCTATTATTTTTATTCCACTCGGGGAGAATTGTCATGCCGCAGCCCTGCACTCGCTTGCTTTTGCTAAACGGGGTGCCTAGCAGTGTGGGGTGCTCACGCACTGTACTTAGTTTGTGTACACTGTACCCCCGGCTTTCCTCCCCCCTTTTTATGCCTGTTATGCCTACGCGGCCGCACGTGATTGGTCGAGACCTAAAGCCAAAAAATATATATCGGCGCTCTCGCCCTACTTGGAGGGCCAAGCGTTTTCGCACTGCAAAATTGAGACTGACTTCTGAGTCAATACAATTAGTTGAATTGTCTAAGACTGAATTAAAACGAGTTTCTGGCACTGAGTCTACCGGGCAGTGACTACTCAGTTTCGTGAAACGGCAAAGTGAAACGATTTGATCAAAGTTTTTAACAGGAGAAAAATCACATTAGTAAAACGACAATTGGTTTGACACTGGAAGCTTGTTATCTACATGTATCCAGCATATTCAGCTAGCTATGCAGCTATAACTACAAGTGAGAGTCCCTTGCTACAGACCTCCACTTTGCTGCAGATAAACAGTTCCAGCTCTGTACATAATCCCTTCAATTTATTATGTTCGTGTCCTTTCGGATTCTATTTTACACGACGTTTCCGTTTCATTCTACGAGCGTACATAAATCTACACGTTTCATTCTGCACGTTTCATTCTTTTCATTCAACCATCTGCTTATACTACGATTTTGTAACGAATTTATAAAGCGTTCTACGCGTTCCTTAATATACGACCGTAAGTATTCTATATTAAATTACAGGTACACAAAAGAAAACTCTTAACAATATGTATCTGTTGAAAGCAGATTTGCTTTATTTGCCTAGAATGCAGCACATAGGAAAACAAAAAGTTCAATTAGTAAAATAATTTCAGTCTGTACAAGCCACCTGTTTATTACTAAATAAAGTACACTCTCTCAAAAAAACTGGATTTTGAAAAGAGTTGGCAAATATTTTCCTTACATGCATGAAGTTCTAACATCTACGGAAGTATAATGTCAAAATACAAGGTATCTAATTGAGCCTGTGTATCTGAACTCCTCTTAAAGTACAAGATCCCATTTCTCGTTCAGACCCAGAAAGCGTCAGACTATGTACCCCGATGCGTGGTTTTTACCGCCGCACTTGTACGTACTGTCACCGAGACAGCTTATGTCGCAATTGGATTTGTCGCGCTTGGCATGATTCCGAAAAGCTTTGTTGCAATGGCAGGTGTCCTGTTGCATTATCACAAAGTTACTTTCATAGCCATTGTCCTTGCAGAACTGGCGACACTTTAACGGGTCGCCGTTCAAAATATCAACCGATGTGCCCGAGTCGGCGTTGATGAACATCCCCTCGGCATAGTAGCATCCAGGCTCTTCCACGGTGGCGTCAGGAGAGAATACATTCTCTAAAACGTTTCGAGGCAGGTTTATACCAAAGCAATTCACCACACCGCTGCCAACACTATTGGAACATTACTGAGAAATCATCAAACTTACTAAGACTCCTCGGGCAGGCTTCGGTAAAGCGAAGAATGCAAAACATGACAGTCAGAAAAACTAGAAACTTCTCCATGCTTGTTTTTCTAAATCTATGCAGAGATGTTTGATGCGGAAAAAAATAACTGTTTTGCTTTAGAATAAAAGCATTAACCGGCGTATGCACGTAGTTGCTTCAATTTAGCTATCGATTAACAAAATTCGTCACCGCATACAGGTCTTTAGTCTAGGGTACAACATAGTGAACTTTTTTGTAATCTCTTTTTAGCTAGGGCACTTCCCAGTCACTTACGCATCTTAAAGTCGTCTCTACCTCAATTACCGACCCCGGCACCCTCGAAGTTCTCCCGCCCGGTACCTGTGTAAATACCCGTTGATATGCACGTGTACACGTAGCTTAGATCCTTAATAATCAGTCTCCGAGTACTTGAAGTCGGTTATACTTCTTTAAGATGGACCACAGCATATTCGTTGCCCATTAGTACGAGCTACATTTTAGTCTTTAAGCCTTATTCTATCAATAGTACCGCACATGCAAGTATAACAACATGTTACTCGTAAAAATTATAAGCAAGCAAGAAGTTAAAACACAACCGACGTGTGACTATAAAGTCTCTACTCACAGAAAGTGGTGCGTACCGTAACTAGAATCTAGTTTATCTAAGGTTTGTCTAAAGTTTCACCTGCTCCATATTTTGCGTATGATAAAAGTCCTACATGTATCTCTTATTTTCTTTATACTAGAAGCCATCATCTCTGATGGACAGTATAATGAGGCCATGGATATATTGAGCAGCGGATAGCCAACTGCCGACCTTTTTGACGCTCCTGTCCCGCCTGGGATTCGTAAATCCCTTGAAAAGTCGTTAAGAAAAAGAGGTTGTCTCTCGGAACGAAACATTACTTGTAATGACAAAGTCGCCTTTAAAATGGCATAACAGGCAACATAAGTAAATGGTAGCTACCGGATGGCTAGTTGTCGCTAAGAAAGTTAGAGATAGAGACGACTGTGTGGTTTTTTCTGTCTTTACCATCACATGCATCGCTTATTTATGTACTTCACTCCGTGACGGATCCCATGGAAGTCTGTCTGCACCAAGGGCTGGCCACCAGATATTCTAATCTAATTTATAAGAAAAGACGTTGCTTCTTTGTACCAAAAGACCCCAACTTGAATTTTTTGTCAGGGCTTGACCGTCTTTGTTTAGTGCATGCAAAATCAAGGTAAAAACTCTCGTACCGCTAAAATAGAAGTAGCTTATGCGACGCTTGTATTCTGGTAGTTGTTATAGTTATTTTGGACCGACTGGATAAGGCGTTTTCAAAGAAAACTTGGTTCTCAAAGAGCACAAAATCTCTGGTCCCGTCTGCATGCATGGATGCTTTAATTATACGCTGCAAAAACTCAGTATCAGTTGAAATCGAAGTTTCTTTTTTGTGAGGAGCATTTGCAGGGGCAATTGACAATGCAGGTTTTGTGATTTCCGATCCCACATTAAAATTTTTGATCGACGACGACGAGTTGAAGCTAATAGCTTTGAATTTGCCGACAGCCCGTAGATATAGTATATTTCTACTCGCAGCAGGTCAGAAGGCAGAAGGCTGGCCACGTCATCCGGTCGGAGGCCCGCTGTCCTGAGCCGCTACATGACGTGCTGCTGCTCAAGCTGCAGGGACCGCGGAGGCGAGGCCAAGGGCGAACGGTGCGATACCCTGACCGACTTTTGAGTGACGCTGGCGCCCCGGACCAAGCAGGGGGATGCGACTTCCTGAGGGCAATGGCCCAGAGACGCGCTTTCTGACTGCTCCCCCCTTTCTGGCTACTGCGTGGCCGGCGGGAGCAGTACCTTGTTGTTGTTGTTGTTATTTCTACTCGCAGATCATGTATCTACCTCAGCTCATTCGCTACTCATGCATTCGATCACTCCTTCCATCGCCTCACCAGCGCACTCCAACTCGTTGCAACAGTGGATGATAAACACGCGCTGGTCCAGGGTGACACAGTTGGTCAGCAAGTTGTAGAAAGTTGAAACCACGGCAAGCTTCACGCGAAGCTCCTGCAGCTGAGGATTTATTGGACTGAATTTGCTTCGTAGCATTCCATACCGGTGTTGAAGTAGTCCCTTCATTTTCACAGAAATTTTAGTGCCGCCGAAATCCTCAAAAAGTAAATGAATTCAGTCTCATTTTCAGCAGGAAGTAAATTTTGGCAAGAGTGAGTCAATGCTGAATGCTTTTAGGCACATTCAGGCACATTTTCGAAGACGAGAATCGCATGCGCCTTAAATTTACTAAATTAGAGTTTAATATAATTAGATTACATAGCAATATGCGTTGAAAGCAAACTTTATTTATTTGCCTAGAATACAGCACATAAGAAAACAAAACTTTCGGGCATATATTGTAAAACTGTACTGTAAGTCTGTACAAGCTTTTAACAAATGTTAACATAAAAGGTATCTAAATGAGACTGGGTATCTGACCTCCTCTCAAAGTAAGATCCCATTTCTCATTAAGACCCGAAGTCGGTACTCGCGTTGTACTAAGCGCTAGGACCTGGGACTATGTACGCCGATGCGTGGTTTTTACCGCCGCACTTATGCCTACTGTCACCGAGACACCTTATGTCGCAAAAGGAATCGTCGCGCTTGGAACGTAGCCGAAAAGCTTTGTTGCAATGGCAGGTGTCCTGTTGAACTATCACAAACTTAGTATGATAAAAACCATTGTCTATGCAGTATTGGCGACACTTTACCGGATCAGCGTTCAAAATATCAACCGAGGTGGCCGATTCGGCATTGATGAACATCCCCGAGGCGTAGTAGCATCCAGACTCGTCCGTGGTGTCGTCAGAAGAGAAGGAATTTTCTACAACGTTTAGAGGCAGGTTTATACGACTTCAAGTATAGCTATTCACCCCACCACGGTCAACAGTATTGGAACATTATTGAGACATCATCAAACTTACTGATAGTCTTTGGGCAGGCTTCGGTAAAGCGAAGAATACAAAACACGATTGCTAGACAACCTATAATTTTCGCCATGCTTTTTGTTGAGATCTATGTGGATATTTTTTTAAGCTGAAAAATAATTGAAACTATATAGACACAATACTTCCCAATAAAAACAAGCTTATGATAAGCAATCATTATCAACTGTTTAATGATGCATGTCTAAATTTAGATGCAGTAAATGACCATAGACATAGAATCGAGTCGCAGATGTCACAGAATAGAATGTCTTACATGACACTTGGAGTGTTCAGTGCTGTAAATATGTCTGTTAGTTATCCTATCAACTGGCCGTTTTTGCCGGTTATGAGTCTCGACAACATAGACATCCAGCATACCGTCAAGACAATCACCGATATGATGGTCAGTTGGAGGATTTCATTAACTTCAAGATCTGAGGACCCTTTTGGCGTCGTTCTACATGATACCCCGTACTGAAGAGCAAGCTTCAGTTGCTACTGACACACTACCAAGGCTAGGTCGAGGTGGACTCACTACCAAGCACGTCCAAAGAACAAATTTTTCACTATGACTACTTTGAAGCTCTGCCTATTGAAACCAAGGACAGTTCGCTCTTTCCGAGACCATTGGCTAATCATGAAGGACGGCTGCAGTTTTGGAATAAGCAAGGTCCGCGGAATCAATTGGCTAGGATCATTCGTGACTCGACTAAGCACCCTGTGTAAGCTCACCTAAACGTATACGAACCACTGCATTCGAGTAACTAGGGCTGTTGACCTACACGAAGCGGCCTACACGTTGTCCGACATCATGAGTATCACCGGACAACAAAATTAGTCGACCGTTATGCTCTACCTATCGTTGAAGCGTGATCACAAATCGCGAAAAATGGCTACGGCTGAGGAAGAAGCCTTACAACCAAATGGATCTCCTATGGACGCGACAATGGCTAGGAAGGGTCAGCCATCTGAAGTTGAAATATCAACTCTTTCACAGGCGATGGATTTGGGTAGCTAAAACATTGTACAGTTAGTGGACAAAATGGGTTGATTATCTTCGCGGACTGCCACTTTACCAACTGCATCTTTGCTATGTCTTCTGCTTCTTTTATGACTGGGTAATTCCAGTCTGATAGACTATAGTGCAGCATCTTCTAGATCGACGACATCAAAGTCGAAGTCCGTTATGTTTAATTGAAGCGAGTTACCAGCGTACTTTATACTTCATCCTGCAGCCGCGACTTGTTCCCTTCTTTCTCTTTTAGTCGCTGCTTTTCAAGAGCACTAAGGTCAAGCACGTAGACACCGAGCAGTTAGACCTTCATCGATTTAATTGACCAGCTTCATTGAGAATCGAAAATTATAAAAATAAAATCCATGAAAACGCTTCTATTGTTGCTGCTATATGATGTTAAATGTTTATTTCGTAGTTGCCTAAAATAAACTCGCGTTTCGCTATAATCTACGATCCAAGCTGAAACAGGCTACAAACTGCGTTTGATAACGACTGAATTATACAACATGTGATGAGAGAGAGAGTGACAATTTTATTGGAAAAATCTGCTTAGATGGAGAGAGAGGAGGGAGGGGGAGAGGTAGAGAGACATTGGGGTGCGAGAGAGAGAGGAGATGCAGACAGGGGAGAGAAGGAGAGAAAGATAAGAGAGAGGGAGAAGAGATGAATAGGTGCAAGATAGAGAGGGGAGAAAGAGAGAGGGTGACAGAGAGATCGAGAGGGGATAGAGAGAACGGGAAAGGGACGGGGAGAGAGGGGTGCGAGAGGGGAGAGAAAGGAGGGAGAGAGAAGGAAGAGAGGAGAGAGAGCTGCTGGGGTATTCTGGCCGAGTAGGTTTTTGAGTACCAGAAAGTTTCACAAGTAGTCACTGAAGTCACTAGTAGAACCTATAGACATTTATCATGTGGTTCGATTTCGGCTGCCAAAGCTGCACAGCTAAGTTAAATGTTACAAATAGGTCCTTTATGTCGATATGTTGGGCCGTTGGGACATGTTGGGCCGGTGGGATCAGACGAGTATAGATGAGTCTTTCAAATCCAATCAGGACCTGCGATGTGAGCACTGATACGTATGAAAATTATCGCCGGGTCGGAACGGGTCGGACGAGAAGCGAGTGACTTCTCTGTGCGTTGGAGGCACTCCAGGTCTTCTAGCGTCTGGCAGCAAGTTCAAGTGCTCCCGAGTCACTAGGGTTCGTTAGTTAGAGGGTTAGTTAGATCGTTGTGAGTTCAACTTTCACAAGAAATGTGAGCAGCAGTCATGCATAAGATTCTGGCTGTTCCAGTCGACAGCTGCCCGTCCGACAGCTCGGTGATGTCCTCTGATGCAGCAGCAATACATTTTCTAGAAGTCCCTTTCCTGTGCGATTGTACTTTTTAAGGGGCTGCATGTCGAAAAAAAATAATTGAGCAGAAGCTTGATAAGGATGAAAATGATCAATATAAGCTGTTATTACGTGTTGCATCCTCACATGTAAATAATAATTTATTGCATTTTTGCATTACTTTTTTAGAAACTAAGGCGTTGCCGCTGAAGTCTCGAGCTTAATGCTGATGCGTTTCCCACAGTATTGAATAGAAAATTTCTGCCTCCATTTTCCCACAGCAAGCTTCACGGGCATTGCTAGCTGTGTTAGTACAGCAACGCCCAAGAAAGCAGTCACATAAAATACGAGGGAGTAAGCTGTGCTATTATTCTGCTCTGAGGCATGCATGCTAGCTTTTTCACACGCTTTCATAAAAAATTGTTGAAAAAGCGAATTTAAGCAGAGAAAATTCAAGAAGCGATAGCCTTAGAAAAGAAAAGAAGTCCGCAGAACTCCAGCAAACTAAAAGCAATGCGCGATGGTCAATTCAAAAACAAAAGCCGAAGCAAAGGCAAAGCGGCAGCGGCAGCAACAGAAGCAGCACGAACAGCAACGCAGGCGGCATCGAAGCCGCACCTCGTCGGAGAACTCATCTGACACCACCGACACCGCCAACAATGACACTGACAGCGGAGTCGAAGCGCCACCGAGGCTCTTAGAACGGCACTCATCAACAACGTCGCTGAAACGAGATCTGCAGGACTTGAAACGCTCATCTGATGCGCATGACGTCTATGACAGCGTGCAAGCGGGCGCGTCTGGCTCTGATGATCCCATCGACTACGGCGTACCGGCGCTCTTTAACGACAGCGACCGTAAGGCCAACTGGGAGTCGGGTGGTAGCCCTCCAGAGGAGCGTCTGGTCATGGAGAAATACTTGATGCTACGGGAGCTTGAGTTCCCGGACGAAAAAAAGCTAGACAATGACTCACTACAAGAGCGCTGGAACGCGGTGCTTCAGGTGAAACGGGAGCGGTGCAAGCGGACTCCGGAGCATCACTTAAAAGCGCTGACTTCGCTGAACCAAAGCTTTCCAAAGAAGCCCCAGAAGAAGCAGCACGAAGCGCAGCGAAAGTTGGAATCAAGGTGTACCAAGGTATGCAGCGATCTTAAGTCTGATATGATCAAGGGCCATATATCCTATGTTAATGAGCTGCAGAAAGCTGGGGTCTTCGTCCAGTTGAAGACATTGTTGCAGAATCTCGCAGCGCTGGCAAAGTGCAGTACAACGCCAGTTATCTGTGCTCTGATTTGTTTGAAGAATGCCCTCTGCAGGTCTGAGAAGACCAGGAACAAAGCAATCACACTGGAAGTTTCAGCCGAGCTGGTTAAGCTTTTTAACTCTCGAACGGATATAGAAGTTCAGCCGTGCATGTTTGACTGCTTCTCTCTCATTGCTTCATGCAGCATTGGGACCAACCAGCTTGTGAACTACCTCTTCACGCCTAACAAAGAGAAAATTAACCAGGTGTCTACAGCGACAAAGGTGCGCTCTGACGACGGTTTCGTACCTTTTATCGTCTGGTACCTGCTGTTCAGTCCAATAGATCCTCAGCTGCAGGAGCTTCGCGTGAAGCTTGCCGTGGTTTCAACTTTCTACAACTTGCTGACCAACTGTGTCACCCTGGACCAGCGCGTGTTTATCATCGAGCATCTGCGGGTTCATGGCTACAACTTTGATGCTTTCGAAAGGTGCCTTGAGAATGTGCAGGATACCACCGACCTTGAGGAGAAATACACCTTAAACAGTCTGGACGAACTCATTGGAAAGATCAAGGTGTTGCACATTGATGTTCAACTGATTGCTGATCGAGCCTCCATAGCGGAGGCTCGCAACGAAGTTCTACGAGATGAGATTAATCACCTGGAGAAGCAATTATCGCAAAGTGGTCAGAAGCTAAGTGACGCCATGGAAGAAATTGAAGGCTTGAAAACTAAGAAGTCGGCGCAGCCTCCGGTGGCTTCTGCACCCAGGCCGGTCACCGCCAGTAGCTCGCAGAATCAGAAAGTGCCAGCACCTTTACCGACACCTCCGCCGCCGCCACCGCCAGCACCTCCTCCGCCACCACCACCGTCAACTGTAGACGGAGGTGGGCGACCCGCACCCGAGAATCCGGAAATTGACTACTACGAATCAGTCTACGACAGACTCAAAGAAGACTACTCAGGGCTGATCAATAGCCGGACTCATCTGCCTGCCTGTCACTGGGATCCGTTGTACACTGTCAAAGGAACTGTCTTCGAGGCCGCTCAACAAGAACAGGAAAACTTACTGAAAGACCTCGATTTAGGCGACTTCCAACGCAAGTTCAGCCACATGACACCGGCAACTCCTGGGCGTTTGTACAGGCCTGGACCTGCGTCAAAAGAAACGGCGCCAGGTCCTAAGGGCCTCGCGGGTGGCCGTCAGCTGCACCAACCGCATCTTCCGCAGCAAAAGCAAGACCAGGACCAGAAGACCGTACTTCTAGATGAACGCACGGCACAGAATCTGGTGATCACGAAGCGTCGTTTCCGCGTGGAGGATGCGGAGATTTGTCGCGCAATCGAATCAATCGACACCAATGTGATCAGCGGCGAAATGGCTGAGATTCTCCACAAGTTCCTACCTGCATCTCGCTCTGACATCAAACTAGTGGCCAAAAATTATAGTCGGTTGCATCAGCTTGGCGAGGCCGACCAATTTTATGTTCGTCTTGCCTGCATCGAGCGTGTGCCTACCAAGCTGCAGGTCATAGCGTTCTTGGACTCGTATCGCGACCGCTGCAGCGATTGCAACCAGAAGATTGAGTGCCTCAGTCGCGCCTGCAGCCGCAGCCTGACGTGCCGGCCGATCCTGCAGAAGCTGCTCACCTACTTTCTGGTGCTGGGCAACTTTATGAATTCCGGAAGGAAGCGCTACGCGCCGGGCTTCCGACTGACCTCTATCGAGACCATCGCTCGCATTCCGGACAGCTCCGGCCGCGAGACCGTGCTGGACTACGTTCGCAGAACTGCGCGCAGCAAACTGACGCCTGAGGAACTGACGCGTCTTCGCCAACAGTTTGACTATGAAGTGCCGAAGGTCTCGCTGCCGTCAGTTAGCCTGGAGCTTGAGCAGCTGCAGAAGGGCCTGATTCAGCTGAAAGAGGAGTGCGCGCACACCGAAGAACCGTCAGCGCGTCTGTCCTCCAGTCTCGAGCAGGCCTCCAAGGAAATCCCTGCTCTGGTGTCTCGACAGCAGTTGTCCTACAGCCTGTACCATCAGCTGTGCTCGCTAATGGGAGAAAATCCTACCGACACAGAGCCCGACAAACTGTTCACCACACTTTGCTTCCTGGTCAAGCAGCTAACCACATGAAGTAAATTTGATCTGCTTTGTATTCTTACTTGAACTGTTGTCGGACTTGCGATGGAATAAGTTCCCATAAAAACATATTTATCAAGTGCACCTATACAAAAAAGTTATATTATTTTGCTATTTAGTATTTATGCGCGTAGTAACAACTTGTTTTTACACTTTGGCTCATAAAAAGTAGTAGTGCTGAAACATATACGGTTGAAAACAAACTAATTTTAAGTTTAAACTCCAGCTATTTCTTCACGCTGTGTTCAAAGTTCGAAGGCCAAGAAATTTTTTTAATTGAATTTTTTACTCGTAGATTCGGTGACATCGATCTAAGTGACTCAAGCGCGATCTGACGTGACTCAAGCGCAACAGATGCATGGATTCCGTAGTAAATGATTAGTACTACTGACGAGCCCAGACAGATCAGATATGCTCAGATGAGCTGTTTCGAGACAAACAAGAAATGCCGAGAAATTATTAATGCCAGAAAATGTACGAACTTCTTGTCAATATGTGCAATGGGTCGGTGCCACTAGAAGATGCTATGAAAGATTTATTCCAAAACTCGCCTAGTACGCATGAGCATCATGGCAGGCCAGCCCATAAAATACATGTAGATAGGACCGAAAACATGCGAGCTAACTAGTTATGGGCCAAAACCTCACCTAAAATCACCCAAAATTACCCGATTACAACGCAGAACATAATTTACGACAGAGTGTAAATAGAAGGCCATCAGAGTTCGTGCCCCCACCCCAACATCACCTCTTGGATATATTAATACTCAGCTCAGATATGCAGAAATACCATTCCAAGACACGCAACTCAACATTTTCAACCGAAATCATGCCTCTCTGGTTGATATTGCTCTGGGCACCTCTGCTGCTGCAGTTGAGCAAAGAGAGCGGGGCCGGAACTGTTGTGGATGCTCTGTCCACGAGCCCCGGAAGCGGCTCAGAAGCTGCTGCAAGCTTATTCACAGTATCTGAAGAGTCTGACGCACCTCTGGTGCTGGGCGAATTGCCGCAGCTGCCGCCAAGCTCAGAGTACGAACTGCTGCACAGCTTTGGAGCTGACGGTACTGACGACGCTTTTGAAGTAGATAATTCAATAAACTCTCAGAGACTGATTCTCAAGAAGAGTCTCGACCGCGAGGCAGTCTGCTCACCATCTAGCGAGCAATGCAGCCATTGCATTCTGCACCTGTACTTGGTGGCGAGCTCTTGTGTCACTAGGGAGCCACTTCATCTGCTGACTGTCCAAGTGCGACTCATCGACGCGAATGACAACCGGCCGAGTTTTCCAGCGGTGCCGGACCGCCTCGAGCTGCAGTTCAGCGAGTCCGATCCGCCCGGCAGTCGACGCCCGCTGCCACAGGCCAGCGACCCGGACTGCGGCGAGTTCGGTCAAGTCTCGCACTCGCTGCTGGTCCTCCCGATTTCTAATGCAGCTGAGAATGGAGCGCCATTCAAGCTACAGAAAGAGTCAGAGTCGCTGTTCCTAACGCTGACTCGTAAGCTGGACAGGGAGCAGCAAAGTTTCTACGATGGCCTGACGTTGCTGGCAGTTGATGGCGGTAGGCTGGAAGCGAGACTGCATCTCGTCGTGCGTGTCATCGACGAGAATGACTGCGCCCCCGTAAGTGAATCGGTATCTTTATACGAGCTACCAGTATATAGCATGTACTGCTTCAGCTGCACGCAAAACGTGTCACAATACTAATAACCATCCACAAAGGCATTCGACCGAGCGGCCTATTCGCTATCCATTGTCGAGAACTCACCAACTGGCTCGTTGCTGCCGCTGCGCCTGTCAGCTCTGGACTGCGATGCGGGCGCCGCAGGTCGAGTGCGCTACCAGCTGGCGCCAGGCACCCAGCCGATGGTGCGAAGCCTCGTGGCTGTTGAAGCGGACAGCGGCTGGCTTCGTCTGGTTGGGCACCTCGATCGGGAGTCAGTCCCGGAGTTGGGCTTCAGTGTCAGAGCATTGGACGGTGGAGACCCTGTCAGGTATTGCAGTTTAGAACCACCGAAGTTAAAGTTAAATAATCATTTTGATTTAAATATCATCATCCACCATCACACAAAATTAATAGATCCGCCACTGCTGACGTGCACCTTCGAGTTCTCGACATGAACGACAACGCGCCACGATTGGAACTTCTCGGCATGGCATCGCATCTGGCTTCGCCAAGCATCCGTGAGAATCGGTTTCCTGGGGCCGTGGCCGCCGTTTTGAGCGTCCGGGATGAAGATGCTGGGGCGAATGGCACAGTCACTTGCCACCTGTTGGCGTCCTCTTCGTCGCGGATGTTCATACTACAGAGTTTTTCAACCCGGCTGCTGCAGCTTCGGACAGTGGCTGCACTAGATCGGGAATTATCGGACTCGCATGCCGCAACCATTCGCTGCGTGGATGGTGGCGGATTGAAAAGCGAGGCAAGCTTCGCTGTCCAAGTGCTGGATGAAAATGACAATGCCCCAGTGTTCAACGCAATCGGCTTGTCGTCTCCAAACGGAACAATTTTGCTACGTCAGACTGAGACGCCTTCAACCAACTTATCAGCCATGGACGCAGCGGTGTTGGCAAATCTCAGCGCCACGGACGCCGACATGGGTGACAACGGCAGAGTGGACTATCGCCTGTTGGACGGAGCCGAGGACGGCGACTTCGCCATCGATACTGTCACTGGTCTGCTCAGGGCGACGAAGCCGCTGGACCGAGAGCGCCGATCGAGAGCGCGACTTCGAGTGGTTGCGAGCGATCAAGGTCGGCCACGACGACTGTCGACGACCGCCACTGTGGAGCTGGAGGTGCGGGCTTTTTTAAATTTTGCGTGTACTTAAAATATCCTTCGATCTTCGGGCCTTGGAATAGTAGGCTTACTAGATAAAGGGGGGAAGTCGAGAACCACATCCGGAGCGTAAACATGGCTTTAATAGCGCATTTGGGTTTTTGTGGCAGGGAGCTGTGTTTATTAAATACCAATGAGAATGCAGTAATTGATCGAGAAATGAAGTAAGGATAGGCGGAGAAATGCGTTACTTTGCTCGACCGGAGTATGAAAGCACCGAATCACCAGTGAGAAGCATCAGTGTCGAGAAAATAATGAATAAGTCTAGCCTACAGAGTGAGAGATACTTTAGCAGCAGAAGGGGTCAGCGTAGAGTCAGTGAGGAAGGCCAGGGGCGCTGGGGGGTTAAGCACGCAAAGAGGGGGATGGGTTAGCTACGCAAAAGGAATAGAGGGGTGAAGTGAGAATAGGAGGCTAAAGAGGGACGAGGTGAGGACCAATCAGAGTGAAGAGAGGGTGAGAGAGAGAAGGCTAGACTGAATTGCACGAGAGAGTAGAAAACGAAGAGTGCAAGGTGAACTGAAGCAGTGAAGGCAGGAGTCGCTACAATCAGAAACAAGTTTTTAATGTCGATTACCGTCAAAGACACGAGAAAAGAGACGAGTGACTGGCAAATCATTTCAAATCGCACTAACTATTGAACTCCATCTGTTTATTTCCACACAGATTATGGACATCAACGACGTGGCGCCACAGATGCCAAGAACGCTGGAGTTCGTGGTCGCGGAAAACTCCGCTCCGGGGCTGGCAGTCGGCCAAGTGCCTTGGACAGACCCGGACGATGGACCCGGCGGCGAGGTTCAATTTGCTCTTTCCGACGAGCCGAGCTCGAACGTCGGAGAGGGTGCTGCTCAGAGTTTCCAAGTTTCTATGGAAGGCGTGATACGAACCAGCCGCAGCTTGGACCGCGAGGCTCAAGCCGATTATGCTTTCTGGCTTGTTGCAACCGACAACGGTCTGCCAACCCGTCTTAGTTCCAGTGCTGCAGTCTTTGTCAGAGTGCTGGATGTCAACGACTGCTCGCCGGTGTTTCAATTTCCCAGACCCAGTGCCGGCCATGGAAGTCACGCGGTTGCTGTTGGCGATGCGCCGGGCCACATCGTTTTGCAGGCGGCTGCCAGGTGCGATCCGTTTGCTCTGCTTAAATTCAAAGCGGATAATACGAGCTAACTCTTGGAGTTTTCTCCCCTGCATCCTCGAGGTCTGATCACTTGAATGACTGTCACTGTATTCTTAAAGGACTGTCAGACTGTCACTGTAATCTTGAAGGATTGTCACTGTGATCTTGAAGGACTGTCACTGTAGTCTTGAAGGACTGTCACTGTAGTCTTGAAGGACTGTTACTGTAGTCTTGAAGGATTGTCACTGTAGTCTTGAAGGACTGTCACTGTAGTCTTGAAGGATTGTCACTGTAGTCTTGAAGGACTGTCACTGTAGTCTTGAAGGACTGTCACTGTAGTCTTGAAGGACTGTCACTGTAGTCTTGAAGGATTGTCACTGTGATCTTGAAGGACTGTCACTGTAGTCTTGAAGGACTGTTACTGTAGTCTTGAAGGACTGTCACTGTAGTCTTGAAGGACTGTCACTGTAGTCTTGAAGGACTGTCACTGCAGTCTTGAAGGACTGTCACTGTAGTCTTGAAGGACTGTTACTGTAGTCTTGAAGGACTGTCACTGCAGTCTTGAAGGACTGGCATTGTAGTCTGAAGGACTGTCACTGTAGTCTTGAAGGACTGTCACTGTAGTCTTGAAGGATTGTCACTGTAGTCTTGAAGGACTGTCACTGTAGTCTTGAAGGACTGTCACTGTAGTCTTGAAGGACTGGCATTGTAGTCTGAAGGACTGTCACTGTAGTCTTGAAGGACTGTCACTGTAGTCTTGAAGGATTGTCACTGTAGTCTTGAAGGACTGTCACTGTAGTCTTGAAGGACTGTCACTGTAGTCTTGAAGGACTGTCACTGTAGTCTTGAAGGACTGTCACTGTAGTCTTGAAGGATTGTCACTGTAGTCTTGAAGGACTGTTACTGTAGTCTTGAAGGACTGTTACTGTAGTCTTGAAGGACTGTCACTGCAGTCTGGAAGGACTGTTACTGTAGTCTTGAAGGACTGTCACTGCAGTCTTGAAGGACTGTTACTGTAGTCTTGAAGGACTGTCACTGCAGTCTGGAAGGACTGTTACTGTAGTCTTGAAGGACTGTCACTGCAGTCTGGAAGGACTGTTACTGTAGTCTTGAAGGACTGTCACTGCAGTCTGGAAGGACTGTTACTGTAGTCTTGAAGGACTGTCACTGCAGTCTGGAAGGACTGTTACTGTGTAGTCTTGAAGGAACAACTTGAAGGAATATCTTGAAGGAATATCCACTAAAACAGACTTTCCTTTTTCTCCACTTTAGCTATTAGTTATGTTCTCAACATTTTTCCTTGCTGCAGCCCTGACTGAAGCCTTGAATTTTGGTAATGAAAAAAATATTGGACCTTGAACAAATCAAGCAGCCAAGAAACACATAGTTATGTAAAGAAGAAAGAGGCTAAATCATAAATGTATTTATATTTTCCCTGGCACAAAATTTCGCTTTAACCTTGCTCAACTTCGCTTCGACACAAAAAAGCGACGCCGATGAAGCCGAGAACGGCCGCGTAGAGTTTTGGCTCGACGAAGCCGCCAGCAGTCGCGACGTCGCGCTTAACTTCCGCTTCGAGCGTCGCAGCGGCCTGCTGCGTCTGCGCCGACGCCTGCCAAGACTTGGACAGCGCTGGCGACTCCGTCTGGTTGCCACCGACTGCGGCCGGCCACCGCTGACTGCGTCCGTCGATGTCGAAATTCAGTCAGTCGGTCGCTCTAGAAGAAATCGACCTTCTGCGTCCGTGGCGACAGCTTCGGCTGCGGCGCTGACCGGCCAGACGCTCGGCTGGGCTGCCGTCGGACTCATCGCCTGCGCGGCCTCGCTGCTAGCGGCCACGGTGGCTTTAGTTCTGCTGCGCTTGCCCTGTAGGCGTCAACTGCTTGGAAGACGAGACCCGGCCGCTGGAGCTGCCGCGGTGGCATCGAAGACATCAACGATGTCGGAAGGTGCGCGCTTGCTGAATAATGATTCATTTACGGCCTGTTTATTATAACCGAGGATCTGACAGTCCTGACAGAAGTTTTGAAATCACGCAATTTTAACATTATTGAGTTAGTTGAAATCCTTCTACCGAAGAAATTTACATCCTTTCAGCCAGACTGAGCTACCAGTCGTCCGGTCCAGCCCCAGCGACAGTCGCCCTGATGGCCTGATGGCTCTCTATAATGGAGAATTAAGGCTAATGCTTCCGCGTACTCAAGGCTGTTCCATGGACAGGTGAAGTAGGTTTTCTTAGAAACGAGCTGGAGGCCGGTAAGGAACGCATGTCTGTCGTATGAGAGAGAGATCGGATTTTCCTCGACCGAATTTGTTTATGGCTATAGAGCCCACTAAATACTCCAGCGACACTAAAAATGCACGTCGTTCTTTGCCGACCTCCGGCCTACTTCGGTGTTTATTCGCTGTTTTTTATAACAGTCTTCTCTGTACACAAGGTTTAGATGCCTCGTGTCAATGAAATTTTTATTAAAGCTGAATCGGCTATGCAATTTGCACTACTAACAGTAGACGTCTGCAGAAAGCAAAGCTCTGGGTATTTAGAGTGCTCGATGTTTTGTTGAGTGGCGGTTTGAACTCCTCAAGTCAAAATAGGAATCCGAAGCTGAGACTGGAAGCTTGCGCTGTCCAAGCGGCCTGTCCTCTCTCCTATAAATACATTGCAGAGACCCCATTGTGGGTGGCCCAAAATACTATCGCAATACGCTGTGTTTGACTCATTTTGCAAGCGATTTTTCTAACTGAATTTGACAAACTGTAGCTTCAATAAGCATAACAGAGAAGCTCAAGCTGTTGCCATTCAGGAACCAGCTTCACTTTTTGACTCATTGTCAAAGTATGCTTGGATAGACTGTATGTGAACTGTATGAATACGGACTGAAAATGAGAAAATCTGTTAGCATGCTCGTGTGCATTCGTGCACCGGCTTTGCAGTCTACATGTACCTGCGGCAAGTGCTTACGTGTAGGTGAGAGCGTCATCACCATCAGTCCATAGTATTAATTAACTGGCTGGGTTAAGACTGCTGCAATTAATCAGGCCTTTGTGCCTGCAGGCGTACAGCTCTGAGCGTAAAACTACTGTGATTACGGGGGGCAGACTGCTTTATGAAAATTGAAACTCAAAGTAGGCTAAAAACTCAGCACGCGCATTTCTAATTAATTAAACAGCTGAGACTAAGCGCTGCTTGTTAAAAAAGCACGACTTGCGTCAGTGATGCTTGATCAGTCTCGGTGAGGCACACTATGTGTGTTTGCGTCATTGATGCTTGATCAGTCTCGGTGACGCACCCTATGTGTGTTTGCGTCAGTGATTCTTGATCAGTGTCAGTGCCGCACATTATGTGTGTTTGCGTCAGTGATGCTTGATCAGTCTCGGTGACGCACCCTATGTGTGTTTGCGTCAGTGATTCTTGATCAGTGTCAGTGCCGCACATTATGTGTGTTTGCGTCAGTGATGCTTGATCAGTGTCAGTGCCGCACATTATGTGTGTTTGCGTCAGTGATTCTTGATCAGTGTCAGTGCCGCACATTATGCGTGTTTGCGTCAGTGATGCCTAACTATGTCGTCAGGGATGTTTAGTTTGCGTTAGTAACGCTTAATTAATCTGTCAACGACGCGGTAATGATTGAATCCTGTGTTTTGCGCCGTGGAATCTACATGTAAATTCGTAGTGGTTACAATTTACCAAAATTAAAATATTGAAAAACCCCCACCTCGCTACCTAGCAGCCTGCTAAAACTTAGAAACTTTGCTTTATTGCCGGTCTCTGGTCGCATTCCTTGAAGAAACGGCTTGATAAACTTGAGTACTACTTTGCAGAAAAGTTTCAGCGTCAGCGTCAGTGTAATAATTGGAATCTCATGCTTGGTTCAACTAACCGAAACTTCTCATCGGAACCATGGATGGCCACTCAGGTACAGAAATATACAGTTACGGGAACTCTTAACTGGAAAATTCCATATTTCATCTTCTTTTCTTCTTTTCTTCTTTTCTATATTCGGAGAACCAGAAATGCCGGCTGCTCTGCTGCTCCCATCTCCATTTCTTCCGTTCGCTCCATCCGCACACCCCCAGGAAGCAGAGCGGCCCGGCCCAGGCCAGCATCCGCGGGGAATCCGAGAAGAGGTTCTGAGAAATAGTAATTAGTCTACCGTCCGAACCTCTAGCGGGTCTGCAGCCGCCGCATAATCATTGCTGAGCAGTGCTCATTCACGGATTCTCAATTTCCTGCCAAGCTGGGACTATAGAATTTCAGTTTCTCTCACCTGTATAAAGGTTTCTTGGAATATCCACAGTTGCTAGGCAAACCGGGCGGGCTGCGGGTACTTCGATTACACGATTTGAACGCTGCCGAGTCTGCTTATTTAGTGAGCAGTGCTCAAGGATTTGCGTAACATTAATTAACTTTTATAAATCTGTATATCTTCGGAGCCAGTTTATTCCACACCGGCTGCATTTTAGCTCCTGTCTAGAAGTAAAGGACATGCAGGCTGCCCGACCGCTAATGGACACAAATGCTTTGCAGTCCTGTGCTCCCATCCGCATCTGTTGCTACTTGAATTCCTGTTTGGCCGGTTCCTCAAGCCCAAACTGCAGAGAGCGATGGCAAATCCTGTCCCTAATAGCGGACTAATCGCTCCTGGGCCTCTGCTTCCCTCGGATCTACTTAATGCATCGATTCTTGTAGAGAAGGCGTGTCTTTTTTAATGGAAAGTGCTCACACTTGGTAATGCAGAATGACATCTGACGTTTAGCTTGCATTTATATATTGTATATACGAGCGTACATGTACGGTGGATTAGTGTGTTGAATTTCTCGAATGAAAAATGCATTTCAATATAGACGGATGCGTGAATAAATGGCATGATTGCGCACACAGGCTGCATAGACGATTGAGAAGGTTGTCGAATGCCAATGGGTCAATTTTCACGTAGTAGTCGGCTTTTGCTTCAAATGCTTTGAAAAGATTTTCTTAGAAATATGAAGCCAGCGGCCAACAAGGAACGTAAATTTGGAATATTTTAAGGAACGTCCCTGAGAAAGTGGTGCATGATCAATTATAGGGGTATCACGGAAGGAGAGGGTTGGCTTGATACAGCGATGAATTTTGAGTTCGTGACTTGTCAAGATGTGGGACGCAGCAAGTAATCGGCTGCATTTGATGGAACTTCTAACAGTCGGTTCGAGAATCATAACAGACAAGCAGTCGAAAATCTATTCTTCAATGTACGGAAATGTGTTTGGTGCACATGCTGACGACTGCTTTACACCGCTTTCTGCTTGCCTGTCACTACTGATAGGTCATCTAAAATATGCTGCTGCTCTGCTTATTACGATCACAATGGTTGTATAATTTCATTAAATCCATTTCAGTTCAGCCCCAAAACCCCTCTGTGCGGTCCCATAGACTAAACAGCAATTTCCGGGGTTTATTTGGTTTAATCTCAAGAAAAGAAACAAATTTAAATGAGATGATGCATGGTTTTACTAACTAACTACCAAACTAACAAACTAACCTAACCTAACCTAACCTAACCTAACTAACTAACTAACTAACTAACTAACTAACTAACTAACTAACTAACTAACTAACTAACTAACTAACTAACTAACTAACTAACTAACTAACTAACTAACTAACTAACTAACTAACTAACTAACTAACTAACTAACTAACTAACTAACTAACTAACTAACTAACTAACTAACTAACTAACTAACTAACTAACTAACTAACTAACTAACTAACTAACTAACTAACTAACTAACTAACTAACTAACTAACTAACTAACTAACTAACTAACTAACTAACTAACTAACTAACTAACTAACTAACTAACTAACTAACTAACTAACTAACTAACTAACTAACTAACTAACTAACTAACTAACTAACTAACTAAACAACCCTTTGATTGTTCCAGTAGCATCCTTAAATCCTGGTTATAGAATTGGGACATCTCCAGCATCAAATTGCAATACACGGCCCTGATGCAATTGCTGCAAAAATCGTCCGTATGCATCGCACGAGCCCCGTTGCATACATGTATCTGGACTAGCTGATCTCCTTCCTTGCCCGTCAGCGCTGCAAAACAAGTATGAATACTATTCCTTTAAAATGTTCCTAGACGAAAACGCGGATTTCATCCACATTTCTTTGGAAGCAAAGTTTCCTAAATCGCGAAGAAAACTGGACCTACATGCGGACGGATGCGCCGCTGCCGCAGGCTGGCTCTGCCCGGCAGGTGCGCTAATTGCACCGAAGGTTTCCAAGCCAGAAATCCAGACAGACACTCCCTGATTTTCATTTCATGTCTGCTTTTTTCCTTTCTCTCAAGAGAGACGCATCTGCTGCGGAGGGGCTTCAGAACAGAGGGGGGGGCAGGACTGGGCCAGATCAAAAGCAAATTAAATTCTAACTGGGAGTCTGCAAATGATGATACTAAAACTGGCTTTGTTACACATTAATTATAAGATTTCGTTAATTGCAATGACGCAGTTTCCCAGGTCTACATCTCAATTCCTTCATTCCTACTAATTTCTAGTTCACGTGATTCGAGTAGCATGAAGTACAATTTTTTGGCGAAATTCGCCACTTCAAGTCAATTGAAATGGAAATTTTGGCGCTTTTTTAATTGAACGTTAAAGAATTTTGCCACTTGTAAAGTAAATTGATGCAGGTAATTAAGGAAAAGCGCTCGACACTTAGCCATCGACTCCACCCTCCAGGCGGGGGGTGGAAGGGGGGGCGAACCGCTAGTCCACTATACTAAAATCCATTCTGCTATTACCGATATGGATAACAACTGAGTACATCCAAATTCAACCTACATGTCTTACGAGTACCATTGGAAAGTAGTCGTACACCATGGTTAAGGTTGCCAATTATTTTTTCGGCAATTTGAAAATTATTTTTGAATGAAAAACTGCAGAAAAACAAGAAAACACCGTCAGATGTACTAGTGAGACGAAAATAACACGAAGATTTATTATTTTTTTGCCGGCTGAAATTTTCCACAACCGATGCGCGCTCCGTGGCTGTTGTTGACTTCGGGCAGGGGGGGGCGGTTTTGGCGGGGATGAGGCAGCAAGCGCGAGCTCTCTGTAAATTTATCCATTTTTCAGACACGGAGATGACAAAAACACGACCCATCGATGCTGAGAATGCTGATTTTTTAGTAGCTCAATAAGGTTTCTCAGCCAGAAAATCGTCCCCACTGGGATTAGATTGGATGAGGCAGTTGCATGAAAACCACGATGCTTAATAATAAACAGGTGACGTACAGATTGAGGAAAATGTGAAATATTCTATGAAAGGTGACATCAATTTATAAATGTTTGCAAATAATCTTAACCATTAATCGAAAAGGCATTGCGATATGTTTGCCTTGCGTACACTGGGTTTCACAGTAATTATTACAGTAATATGTGGCAACATATCTCACAGATTTAACCTATTGATTCGTATTGAATCGAATATTCAAAAGCGCGTTAAACTGATCAGTGTAAGAATTTTAAGCCACTTTGAGCTACTCGAACCACGCTGCGAGCTTGCTCAAAGTATCGGTGAGTGCTAGCGGTGCGTCCTCAATTCAACAGTTTCTTGCACGTTAAGTGGCGTGCTAATCAGCTGTCCCTAACTCCATAGCCTTGGCGACTCAATTTTTGCCGGCACCCTGAGGGCCCGTGCACACAGCGCTCATTTTTCCAATGGATTTTAAAATTGTTTTACCTCCTTTGTTTTAGAGACATACGAGCGTAGTTGTAAACGACGGAGAATTCAAGTTTGAGTTTGTTCAAAACAACTTATTTGCGGTGACGACTTGAATACTTTCAGTAATGGGACGCTCTGCTTCCAGGTGAGTCATTCCTGACCCAGCGTTCCCCTGGTGCAGGTGGTGCGCACGGAATTGCAGAAGCCGCACACCTGCTGCTTGAAGTAGGTGTTCATGCAGCCGTAGATAATAGGATTGACGCCATGGTTGATGAAGTAGAAATAGAACAGAGTCTGAGTGAGAACTCTGCTCAACCACTCCGGCGACATCGACGAGCTTCCTTCGTTGCCTCGAGAATCGGGGCCCGCGTCGCCCAGCTGGTCGAGCTTCACAATCTGGCCGAACCCGCCCGCTGGTCCGTCAGCCAAGCTGCCGTTTGGCGCGCTGAAGTTCGACCCCAGTGAGACGTCCGCCGACGGAAACGGAGCACCGTCCAGCACGATGTGTCCCGGTCCTCGGCCGCCAGCGCCGCTGGCCTCGTGCAGGTTGAACACCAGAAAGAATGGCAAGTAGGACAGCAGGTAGAAGAAGGTGATGATGCTCAGCACTTTAGCAGTTTTTATGTGCGGCTTCTTTCTCGACCGCTCGGACAAGTGACGGTGCGCCACGGCCAGGCGGCCGCTGACCACAGAGTCCTCTCGGATGTGCGGCTGAGGGCCATGCCTCGACCGGTGCCTTTGATGCTCTTGCCTGCGGGACAGCATGACCTCTTCGTGCTGCTGCCGCTCATCGTCCTCCAGCTGACCAGCCGCCGGCTTCTCCTCAGCTCCGTCGTCGTCTTCGATATCGTTCACGTCGTCGCTCAAGTTCAGCACCGCGTCGATGTTTGTCTCTTGAATGCCGGTGCCGCCTACTCGACGAGTGCCGCAAGTTGAGGTGACCTCCGTCCCTCCGTCGTCCAGACGCGACACCATTGAGACGGAGTTCGCGGCAGCCGCAGTTGCGGTCAGTTCGGCAGAGCCGCTCGTGCCGCCTGCGTCGCGCTGGTTCGAGCGCGCCCGACGGACGAGGTTGCGCGACTTGGCCCAGCGAATCTGGCGGCGGCGCACGAACAGAAAGATGCTGGTGTAGAAGAAGACAATCAGCAGAAGCAGCAGAAGGAAAAGCACCGTTAGGCCCGTCTTGTACGCCTTCAGGGTTGCCATGGAGACAATGCTGTAGTCGGAGATGCAGTGCTGCACGTTCAGCGGCATGCCGCTGTAGGATTGCACCTTCCTGACGTTGATGCGCACCTGGTGGCGGGTGCCGGTGGTCAGGCCGAGCGGCGAGCCGAT
>NIVC01000237.1:507500-593152 GCA_002269645.1 Macrostomum lignano
ATACATAAATACCCCAAAACACAAACCCCAAAAACACAAACCCCAAAACACAAACCCCAAAACACAAACCCGTAAACACAAACCCTGAAACTCACACCTTGAAACGCCCCCATCATCAAGTTTCAGTCAAGTTGCCAGTTAAGTACAGTATAAGTAGTTTAACGAGTATTGCAAATACCGTTTTTCGCTATCTGTGAAGAGAGTGCTTCATATGACATCGGTTTTATTGGGTCCACAGAACTCTGGCAAGCATGATGGGGGTTGCAAAATTCGGTGAACATCGGGGGCTCAATTTCGGTACTCAATCAAGCTGCTCAGGCTGGCAGCTTCATCAGCCGGTCTGCAGTAATTATCAGGACAGAGTGAGGAGGCTGAATGGAGGCCTCACCGATAATTGTATTCTGGCGGATTGGTCCAATCGGGACGAATTTGCAAATCTTGAAGCAACTTTTAAAGAAGCAAAAGAAGCAAACCAGCTCGAGAACACAGCGCGATATAACAATGAAGCACTTGGCGTCCGATGGACAAAGAATCTTTCAGGAGCTTCTAGTCGTAGCGACGGCAGTGCTGATTGGTGAGTAACATCTAAGGTCACGGGATGAACTTGAGGGGGTTTTAGCCTAGTGGATGGAGCGTCGGACTCACGACTTGAAGGTCGGGGGTTCGATTCCCGATCCCACTAGGAACAATTTGTGTCCTTAAGCAAGACACTTAACTCTGCATTGCTTCAGTTCACCCAGCTGTAAAATGGGTGCCAGCATTAGCTGGGGTAATTGAGGCTGTGTGTGGCGACCCCCCCCCCCAGTCCTTGGGCTGAACAGCCGTACGCAGCCTTCAGATGCGCCGCGCAATAGCTGCGGCTGAGCTGTCGGTTGCACATCTGCCTATTGGGGCAGGTGTAATCAATATTAATTAAAGTAAAGTCTTTTTGTACCAGTTTTTGAAATTTAAAAACCAATTTTTTCCACGCAATGCGCAGCTGCCGCTCATGAAGTTGAGAACGGCACCCGCTGGTGCTCGGAGCTTCGGTTCGACCTGGCGATGGACACCTGCCTGAGCAGTCTCGGCCCGGGGCCGCGCAGTCAGCTCATCCGGTATTCTCAGGAGTCCAAGACTGCCAGCCTGGCTACAGTGATGCAGCTGAGCTTGCATTCAGCGGAGCTGCAGCCGGAACTCTGCAGGTTGATCAGTTGGTGGGGCTGCTGTGTCAGGTGTGAGCTGAGCTGCTGTGTCAGGTGTGAGCTGAACTGCTGTGTCAGGTGTGAGCTGAGCTGCTGTGTCAGGTGTGAGCTGAGCTGCTGTGTCAGGTGTTGAGCTGAGCTGCTGTGTCAGGTGTGAGCTGAGCTGCTGTGTCAGGTGTTGAGCAAACCTCAAAACAGCCGCCCCAAAATACGAACCCTGAAGTACAATTCCATAAACACAGACCTTGGTCAAAAGTACAAATCTTCTGAAACACAAACCCTGAAACACAAACCCTAAAACACAAACCCTGAAACACAAACCCTAAAACACAAACTCTGAAACACAAACCCTGAAACACAAACCCTGAAACACAAACCCTAAAACACAAACTCTGAAACACAAACCCTGAAACACAAACCCTGAAACACAAACCCTGAAACACAAACCCTAAAACACAAACCCTGAAACACAAACCCTAAAACACAAACCCTGAAACACAAACCCTGAAACACAAACCCTGAAACACAAACTCTGAAACACAAACTCTGAAACACAAACTCTGAAACACAAACCCTGAAACACAAACCCTGAAACACAAACCCTGAAACACAAACCCTAAAACACAAACCCTGAAACACAAACCCTAAAACACAAACCCTAAAACACAAACCCTGAAACACAAACCCTGAAACACAAACCCTGAAACACAAACCCTGAAGCACAAGCCCTGAAACACAAGCCCTGAAACACAAACAAACGGACAGCTTCTCCAACCCAAATGCTCATACCGCAGCAGTCTGAAGGCCTACATCCCTTGTCAAGACTCTGTGCTGCAACGTGAAGGCAGCCGCTGGTCCCGGTGCACCTGGTGGCAGCAGAAGAGCAGCGAGTACTTCTTCAGATTAGAAGCGTATGACAGACACGTCTGCCAGCCGGGTGAGGCGGCTCAATGGGATGAGGGAAATTAGAAATTCGAACAGTGCTCTTAGTGACTCATACAAGTAGAAGAGGCTTACGGTTAGTTGCTATGCATAGTTGTGAGCTTGAATTTATTAAAAAGTCGCAGCTCTTGTTCACCTGGCATTCAGATTATGCCAGCTCAGCTCACTGCATAGCAGCTCAGCTGAGCGGCTACTTGGCCCAGCGGTGCGGCCAGGTGTACTCTCTGCGCAACCGGCTGCGTCGGGCCGGACAGTGCGTCCTTAGCAACGAGTACCTGGGCTGCCTGGCCGCCCTAGTGAGAACTGGCTGCTCGAACGGGGCTCGAGCTGAGGACCGTTTCCGACCTGTCGCTGTCGGGATGCTGGGGCTGGCCGAATGCCGTGAGGCTTACAGTTTTGAGAGACCGCGGTATGGTGAGTAGCTACCTAGTGCAGGACCAGCGGCCCAGAAGAGGACCAGAGGGTATTGCAGCGGCCCAGAAGAGGACCAGAGGGTATTGCAGCGGCCAAGAAGAGGACCAGAGGGGGTATTGCAGCGGCCAAGAAGAGGACCAGAGGGTATTGCAGCGGCCCAGAAGAGGACCAGAGGGTATTGCAGCGGCTCAGAAGAGGATAAGGGGTAGCAGCGGCTCCCTGGAGAACTACTCCACAAGAATTTACCTCTGTCGTTCTCGAAATCATTTTTAAAAATAGTTTCTTTTCGACCAAGCAAAAAAGGCCAGGTGTGCTGGGTAAAAATGATGAGCTAGTTCTCAAATTTCTCCCAAATATCGCACTCCCCATATCGCGTACGTAATCCCCTCTTTTCCCTCGCTGCTCAGCCTTTAACTACTCGGTTGCCTGCCAGCCTGGCTTTCAGGGGCGGCTCAGGCAAATTCGCATGGAATTTGAGAGCGCTATCCGGGACTCGGGAATTCAGGCGGAGCATCCCGTGCTCACAGCCGCCGCCGAGACCAAACTGACTGGCAAAGACGGGATCTGTGGGTGAGCGGCTGGACGAGTGGGAAATCCCTGATAAGGAATCCTTGGGATTTCCAGTCTGGAATGTGGGAAATAATCCACGTAAGAGAATCCTTGGGATTCCCTATTTGGAATGTGGGAAATCTACGGGAGAGAATCCTTGGAATTCCTTGCCTGGAATGTAGGAAACCCACAGGAGAGAATCCTTGGGAAATCTACGGGAGAGAATCCTCGGGAAATCCACTGGAGAGAATCCTTGGGATTCCTTGCCTGGAATGTGGGAAATCCACAGGAGAGAATCCTTGGGATTCCCTACCTGGAATGTGAGAAATCCACAGGAGAGAATCCTTGGGCTTCCCAGTCTGGAATGTGGGAAATCGATGGGAGAGAATCGTTGGGATTCCTTGCCTGGAATGTGGAAAATCCACAGGAGAGAATCCTTGGGATTCCCTACCTGGAATGTGAGAAATCCACGTAGGAGAAACCCTGGGATTCCTTACCTGGAATGTGGGAAATCCACGGGAGAGAATCCCTGGTTTTCTCAGTCTGACGGATGGGGAAAGTGGAATAGTCCATCTGGCAGGTGGGAAATCCCTCCAACCTACCCTCGCAGAGCTCTGCAAAGCTACGAAGCTGGAGCTCGCCGAGTCCGAGACTCCTGCCCCGCCGGGTTCGATCTGATTCGAGCCACTTTCGACTGGAAGGTGACAGCTCACCAACTCAAGTTTGTCTGCTCACGCGTGCCAGGTGTGATTCTTAATGGTTGTAGAGCAGTTCAATGTTTAAATACAGATGTGCAAACCTCAGGACAGGGAGAGCCGAACCTCGGGACAGGGAGAGCCAAACCTCAGGACAGGAAAATCAAAACCCATCAGGGCAGCGTAAGCAAAACTTTAGGACAGGAAGAATACAACTAACTTCATGACAGGGAGAGTACAACTTCAGGGCAGGGAGAATACATGTACAGCTTCAGGGCAGGGAGAATACATGTACAGCTTCAGGACAGGAAGAATACAACTTCAGGACAGGGAGAATACAACTTCAGGACAGGGAGAGCCAAACCTCAGGGACAGGGAGAATACATGTACAGCTTCAGGGCAGGGAGAGCCAAACCTCAGGACAGGGAGAATACAGCTTCAGGACAGAGGGGAGCAAATATTCAGGACAGGGAGGCCCAGCTTCAGGCCGCAAATCCCGCCACCGCCTCAGCGTTCAGACGCGGCCTCGGCTGCATGCGCTCAGCCGCGCTGTCAAAGTGCGCAGCTGCAGAACGCCGGGCCGGCAGAATCCAGTTCAGCCTGTGGCAGATCCGCTGCACAAGTCATGCCAGCTGGACCGAGGCACACCTTGCCGGGGCGTGGAGGCGGGCCAGTCACTGCTTGGAGAACGCCATGACTGAGCAGTGCGGACTGTCTGCCGGCCGCCTGTTCTCAGTGCTGGTGAGGCTGCGAAACACCTTGAGGCGATTTGAGATCGGCTGCGATGGAGGCTACTCTGACAAGCGCTACGATCAGGCTATCGGCATCTGGACTCAACAGCGAGTTGCGGCTAATGGCGGATCGCTGATGGGATATTCTGGGAAGAATTGTCTGACAATAAATTACTGTTGCTGGGTACTCGCGCCAGCTATGGCCGCCACCGCATGCATGTTCACATCTTGAGCGGATCTGGGATCTGTGGCTGGCAATGGGGATCTGGGAGGATCTGGGAGTGTCTATAATGGGGATCTATGAGAGTGTCTATAATGGGGATCTATGAGAGTGTCTATAATGGGGATCTATGAAAATATCTATAATGGGGATCTATAAGTGTGTCTATAATGGGGATCTATGAGAGTGTCTATAATGGGGATCTATGAGAGTGTCTATAATGGGGATCTATGAGAGTGTCTATAATGGGGATCTATGAGAGTGTCTATAATGGGGATCTATGAGAGTGTCTATAATGGGGATCTATGAGAGTGTCTATAATGGGGATCTATGAGAGTGTCTATAATGGGGAGCTGGTAGTGTCTGTATAATGGGGATCTATGAGTGTCTATAATGGGGATCTATGAGAGTGTCTATAATGGGGAGCTGGTAGTGTCTGTATAATGGGGATCTATGAGTGTCTATAATGGGGATCTATGAGTGTGTCTATAATGGGGAGCTGGTAGTGTCTGTATAATGGGGATCTATGAGTGTCTATAATGGGGATCTATGAGAGTGTCTATAATGGGGATCTATGAGAGTGTCTATAATGGGGATCTATGAGAGTGTCTATAATGGGGAGCTGGTAGTGTCTGTATAATGGGGATCTATGAGTGTCTATAATGGGGATCTATGAGAGTGTCTATAATGGGGATCTATGAGAGTGTCTATAATGGGGATCTATGAGTGTGTCTATAATGGGGAGCTGGTAGTGTCTGTATAATGGGGATCGATGAGTGTCTATAATGGGGATCGGGAGTGTCTATAATGGGGAGCTGGTAGTGTCTGTATAATGGGGATCTATGAGTGTCTAAAATCAGGATCTGGGAGTGTCTGTATAATGGGGATCTACGAGTGTCTAAAATGGGGATCTGGGAGTGTCTAAAATGGGGATCTGGGAGTGTCTAAAATGGGGATCTGGGAGTGTCTAAAATCGGGATCTGGGAGTGTCTAAAATGGGGATCTGGGAGTGTCTAAAATCGGGATCTGGGAGTGTCTAAAATGGGGATCTGGGAGTGTCTAAAATGGGGATCTGGGAGTGTCTAAAATGGGGATCTGGGAGTGTCTAAAATGGGGATCTGGGAGTGTCTAAAATGGGGATCTGGGAGTGTCTAAAATCGGGATCTGGGAATGTCTAAAATCGGGATCTGGGAATGTCTAAAATAGAGTTCAAGGCATAAAACAATAAAATCAAATTTTTCACGAAAATAACCAACTCACAAAGTTCCGGCAAAGCTTGGCATGTGCTTGATGAGCTTTGATTTGCAAAATAGAAGTTTTACGTTGCACTTGCACTGTTTAAGAATTTCTCATTCGGCAAAAGGCAAATGTAATTTATGGAGCTTTTTTGGTTTCATAATTTGCTAAATTTATTAAACGGAGAAAGCACAGAGAACCAGAGTGATGGGGCGGCAAGCCGTTATGCTTATGGCGCTTTAGGCAGAGCAACACAGTGGGTCATTCAGACGTACGAGAATATTCATGCTGGAATGAAAGGAAGGAGAGAAAGGGTGAGAATAGGAGAGATAAGGGTGGGAAAAGAGAGATAAGGGGTGAGGAGAGAGATAAGGGGTGAGGAGAGAGATAAGGGGTGAAGAGAGATAAGGGGTGAAGAGAGATAAGGGGTGAAGAGAGATAAGGGGTGAAGAGAGATAAGGGGTGAAGAGAGAGATAAGAGGTGAGAAGACAGATAAGGGGTGAGGAGAGAGATAAGAGGTGAGAAGACAGATAAGGGGTGAGGAGAGAGATAAGAGGTGAGAAGACAGATAAGGGGTGAGGAGAGAGATAATTATTGCGAAGACAGATAAGAGTGCGATGAGAGATAAGGGGTGAGAAGACAAATAAGGGTTGAGAAGAGAGATTAGGTTTGAGAAGTATGGAGATGACTGTAGGAGGCGCCATGTGCTCAAGCCTCGTATCCGAAGGACTTCCCAGTGATTTAATTGTCAGCGCCGCCTAGCAGGTGAGAACATCGCGAGGTGTCATCGGCAGCCCCAGAGGCCGAACAAGCAGTAACAAAGACTGCAAATACGAACAAATAGATGAATAAAGACTAAAACAGACATATAACGGCACGCCTTTTGAAACGCACTGACCGTTAACTCCCAGTTCGATTCGAATACGGCTAAGTGCTGAGATAGGCAGGCAATAATTGGGAACACAGAGGCAAAGGTGCAATAAAACACTAAAGGAGCCGCAGCGTCTTGGCGCAAATAAAACAAACGGCAAAGTACGAATACGAAGAGGCCGCGTGATTGGCGCTGGGAGGGAGCTGGGAAGTTGATGCGAGAGAGGATAAGATGATATGGAGCGAGGTTAAAGAGTTGAGACTTAAACGAAAGGTAAGATTAGAGACTAGAGCGAGATAGAGTGAGATTAGAGAGATTAGAGACTGAGATTAGAGAGAGATTAGAGACAGAGATAGATAGTGAGATTAGAGAGAGTAGAGACAGACAGAGGGTGAGATCAGACGCAGAGACAGTGTTGACAGCCGTCAGCAGCTCTAACAGAACAAGATGCAACTTGAATTGATCAATGCTCACTATGCAGGGAAATGCGAGGCGGTATGGACCCGAAAAAACAGTGTTTAAGAAAATAGACAGATATATCAGTGTATACACGCTGGCGTGGATGGCAGTTGAATTTCAGTTCGTGCAGCGGATGACTTTAAGAAGCACGTGACGGTTCAATTAAATCTGGGGGGGTTGGGGCAAAATGGCAGCTTATGGACACGCTGCGAGATAGTTATAATTTGATAAGACTATCTGTATAACTGAGATTAGCTGATGGCAATTATTGATATCAGGTACAAAGTCTATCGAACGCTGCGACAGGTGTACAGAAATTCTATTGAAAATATGACGGGTCGGGGAAATCTTTGCAAAAATTTCGCACAGTAAGAATATGCCCAGCTCTCTACTAGGATGAGTAGAAGCAGTAGTATTGTAAGCGTTGACGCAGTAAAATATGCTGGGAAAATTGTTAATTATTTTTTAACGTGTTACAAACAGGAGACAAAACGTACAATTGAATGACAAACAGGCAAGCGAAATAGAAAACCTCAACTGACACCAAATTAGACATTGTTTGTTTAGTGGCGCCACCTGAAGATCAGGGGGTGGCGCCAGCTGAAGGTGAGGGGGGGTGGCGCCAGCTGAAGATCAGGGGAGTGGCGCCAGCTAAAGGGTCGGGGGAGTGGCACCACCTGAAGGTCAGGGGGTGGCGCCAGATGAAGGTGAGGGGTGGCGCCAGCTGAAGGTCAAGGGGTGGCGCCAGCTGAAGATCAGGGGGGTGGCGCCAGCTGAAGGTCAAGGGGTGGCGCCAGCTGAAGGTCAAGGGGTGGCGCCAGCTGAAGATCAGGGGGGTGGCGCCAGCTGAAGGTCAATGGGTGGCGCCAGCTGAAGGTCAATGGGTGGCGCCAGCTGAAGGTCAAGGGGTGGCGCCAGCTGAAGATCAGGGGGGTGGCGCCAGCTGAAGGTCAATGGGTGGCGCCAGCTGAAGGTCAAGGGGTGGCGCCAGCTGAAGATCAGGGGGGTGGCGCCAGCTGAAGGTCAGGGGGTCACGCCAGCTGAATGTCAGGGGGTCACGCCAGCTGAAGGTCAGCGGATACCTTTTTAGTTTTAACATGATGAAGAATCCCGGATCCCGGATGAAGAAGGCGCTGATCTGTCCGAGAGCTGTAAATGTAAAAATGGCGCTGCGTCAGAGGCGCGGAGTTCACAGAGTCATCAGGCGCTGCTCGCTCAGAGTCAGCGTGGTGCGCGGAATGTCAGCGGGGCAATCAGTTGAAGCGCTGCACTTTGTCGGGACTGTCGCAGGGACTGACGCTGAGCTCGCGTTTCAACTGCGGCAGCTGGTGCTCGGACTCAGACTGATGAAGCTGCTGCTGATGCTGGTACTGCAGCATCTGGTGCCGATGGTACAGCAGCTGACTTTGCAGCAGCTCTTGCTGAGACTGGCCAAGCATTGGCGGCGGCGAAGGAGGAGGCGGCGGTGGCTGCGCTGTCTGCGGCTCCTCCTGAAGGTTCGTCGGCAAGCTTCCGCTGTTGAGGATGAAGGGCATCAGCGTCTCCATGGGGATCGGGCCGATTTGCTCTGCGAGTTGGGGCGGGTGAAAAAGCTTTTGAGATTTGGATGGGCTGGCCTGATCTTCATGACCTGGGGAATCTGATCTTTATGACCTGGGGAATCTGATCTTCATGACCTGGGGAATCTGATCTTTATGACCTGGGGAATCTGATCTTCATGACCTGGGGAATCTGATCTTCATGACCTGGGGAATCTGATCTTCATGACCTGGGGAATCTGATCTTCATGACCTGGGGAATCTGATCTTCATGACCTGGGGAATCTGATCTTCATGACCTGGGGAATCTGATCTTTATGACCTGGGGAATCTGATCTTCATGACCTGGGGAATCTGATCTTTATGACCTGGGGAATCTGATCTTCATGACCTGGGGAATCTGATCTTCATGACCTGGGGAATCTGATCTTTATGACCTGGGGAATCTGATCTTCATGACCTGGGGAATCTGATCTTCATGACCTGGGTAATCTGATCTTTATGACCTGAGCTACTGGTCCCTATGACCTGGTGAATCTGATCTTTATGACCTGGGGAATCTGATCTTTATGACCTGGGGAATCTGATCTTCATGACCTGGGGAATCTGATCTTTATGACCTGAGCTACTGGTCCCTATGACCTGGTGAATCTGATCTTTATGACCTGGGGAATCTGATCTTTATGACCTGAGCTACTGGTCCCTATGACCTGGTGAATCTGATCTTTATGACCTGGGGAATCTGATCTTTATGACCTGGAGAATCTGATCTTTATGACCTGGAGAATCTTATCTGTATGACCTGGAGAATCTTATCTGTATGACCTGGGTAATCTTATCTTTATGATCTGGATAATCTTATCTTTATGATCTGGCGAATCTTATCTTAATTACCTGAAGAATCTTATCTTCATGGCCTGGTGAATCTTATCTTAATGACCTGGGCTGGCTGTTCTGATCTAATGAGGAATCAGAGTCTAAATCACAACTCCAGCTCATCTTCCCGTCCCCAAGTTACTCATCCTAGTAACAAAACTCAGGCAAGCAAGCAGAAAAACCCGCAGACCAACCCGAGAAGAAGATCTCCTTAATCCGCGCCTTGTCCAGAGTCCTAATCGAGCTGATGCGGAGCAGCAGCTGGGCCAGCCGTTGGTGGCCGGGCAGAGCTCCGCCGAGCGAGACGTGCAGGTGGCTGAGCAGCTCGCTGACCGCGCGCTCCTGCATGGCCGTCAGCAGCGAGTGCGTGGCGTCTTCCGTGGGCGCGCAAAACACTGCAGTAAGGCGGGGGGGGGGGACGGCTTCCGGTCAGGACTCGCTGGGAATCAGACCGCTAATTGGACAAGCAAGAGCCGTATCCTTCCCACCCGAATTCCCCTGTTTTCAAATCCGAGTTCTCCTGTCATCCCACCTGAATTCCCCTGTTTTCAAATCCGAGTTCTCCTGTCATCCCACCTGAATTCCCCTGTTTTCAAATCCGAGTTCTCCTGTCATCCCACCCGAATTCCCCTGTTTTCAAATCCGAGTTCTCCTGTCATCCCACCCGAATTCCCCTGTTTTCAAATCCGAGTTCTCCTGTCATCCCACCTGAATTCCCCTGTCATCCCACCAGAATTCCCCTGTCATCCCATCTGAATTCCCCTGTCATCCCATCTGAATTCCCCTGTCATCCCACCAGAATTCCCCTGTCATCCCATCTGAATTCCCCTGTCATCCCATCTGAATTCCCCTGTCATCCCACCTGAATTCCCCTGTCATCCCATCTGAATTCCCCTGTCATCCCACCTGAATTCCCCTGTCATCCCATCTGAATTCCCCTGTCATCCCACCTGAATTCCCCTGTCATCCCACCTGAATTCCCCTGTCATCCCACCTGAATTCCCCTGTCATCCCATCTGAATTCCCCTGTCATCCCACCTGAATTCCCCTGTCATCCCATCTGAATTCCCCTGTCATCCCACCTGAATTCCTCTGTCATCCCATCTGAATTCCCCTGTCATCCCATCTGAATTCCCCTGTCATCCCACCTGAATTCCCCTGTCATCGCATCTGAATTCCCCTGTCATCCCACCTGAATTCCCCTGTCATCCCACCTGAATTCCCCTGTCATCCCACCTGAATTCCCCTGTCATCCCACCTGAATTCCCCTGTCATCCCATCTGAATTCCCCTGTCCTCAAATCTGAATTCCCCGTCATCCCACCCGAATCCCCCAGTCATCCCATCCCAACTCCCATTGTGTCGGACTAATCGAGGCAGTCAGAAAACTCCAAACAAAGTGAAGCTGAGCTCACCCGGCTCAAACAGAGCGATGAGTTTGAGATAGGCGTACTCCAGACCGGTGACCCTGGCGTCGCTGAACATCCCGATGATGTGCTTCAGCTTGTCGATCTCGGCTAGGGTCCTGTCCAACTCGCTGCCTTGAACTCCGTCTGGAGAGTCAGGCGAAGGCTTGACGCTGAATTGACGCCTCAGAAACTATGAGTCACACAGCCAGACATTATGAGTCACACAGCCAGACACTATGAGTCACACAGCCAGATACTATGAGTCACACAGCCAGACACTATGAGTCACACAGCCAGACATTATGAGTCACACAGCCAGACACTATGAGTCACACAGCCAGACACTATGAGTCACACAGCCAGACACTATTAGTCACACAGCCAGACACTATTATGAGTCACACAGCCAGACACTATGAGTCACACAGCCAGACACTATGAGTCACACAGCCAAACACTATGAGTCACACAGCCAAACACTATGAGCAACACAGTCAGACATTATGAGTCACACGTTAGACACCATGACGTCAGACACTACACACTCAGACACCCCGGACAGAGGGCAGAGTCGCGCATCAGACAAAGAGCCACGTCCCGGACACGCAGAGTCGCGCATCAGACAAAGAGCCACATCCCGGACACGCAGAGTCGCGCATCAGACAAAGAGCCACATCCCGGACACGCAGAGTCGCGCATCAGACAAAGAGCCACATCCCGGACACGCAGAGTCGCGCATCAGACAAAGAGCCACATCCCGGACACGCAGAGTCGCGCATCAGACAAAGAGCCACATCCCGGACACGCAGAGTCGCGCATCAGACAAAGAGCCACATCCCGGACACGCAGAGTCGCGCATCAGACAAAGAGCCACATCCCGGACACGCAGAGTCGCGCATCAGACAAAGAGCCACATCCCGGACACGCAGAGTCGCACTAAAAAACCCACCAACGCCATTGAGGCCATGCAGGTGCCGGGACAGCGCGGAGTGCAGCTCGTGCATGGGGATCCGGTGCGAGCACTGGCACAGCGACAGCACGAACACGTCGCACCAGCAGTGGCCGAGCTGCTCGCTGACCGGGGCGGCCTCTCGCAGCCGGCGCCTGTCGTGCACCCAGCGGATCATGCGGAACAGCACCGAGGAGGCGACGTCGCGCACGTACTGGATGCTGACCGACTGCGGCGCGGCGAACGGCGGCAAATCAAAGTCGAGGGACTCGGCATCCAGCAGGTGGCTGAAGCTGC
Source organism: Macrostomum lignano (assembly GCA_002269645.1). NCBI lineage: Eukaryota > Metazoa > Platyhelminthes > Macrostomidae > Macrostomum > Macrostomum lignano. The sequence continues at coordinate 519,868 of NIVC01000237.1, forward strand.
CGAGATCCTGCCGGCGTCATGGATTGGCGGGGAGTCTTAAGCTGATCAACACCATGACCTGACTGGCTGGTTCCTATGATTCCCCATGACCTGACTGGCTGGTTCCTATGATTCCCCATGACCTGACTGGCTGGTTCCTATGATTCCCCATGACCTGACTGGCTGGTTCCTATGATTCCCCATGACCTGACTGGCTGGTTCCCGTGATTCCCCATGACCTTGGCCTGGCTGATTCCCGTGATTTTCCATGACCTTGGCTTGGCTGATTCCTGTGACTCTTAAGCTGATGTTGAATTTAAATTCCCAATGACCTGTCATGACTGGCTTGACAAAAATAAGTCCTTTGCCCGACAATAAGAAGTCCTTGACTCACCTGTTGCTCGTCAAGTCCAGGCTCGCAGTCTTCAATCCCGTTGGCCTCCTCGTGGTTCATGGACGGCGGTGCCTCGGATTCAGCGTTGACGTCGTCGGAATGGTCAACGGCGCAGACGGCGTCGGCATCCGATGGCAGCGGCTCGGTCTTGACGGCCGCATCGAAGCCGCCGTCCAGGTCGTCGCTGTCGGCCGCTCCGTTCGACTGTTCGCCGTTGCTGCTGCTGTTATTGTTGTTGTTGTTGCTATGGCAACCGTTGCCATTAAAAATGCCAAATTCGACGACTCCGCCACCTCCGCCGCCGCCGAGACCAGAGAGGGAGGCGGCGGCGGAGGTCGGCGGTATCGGCGAGGCCCGTCTGGCAGCAGCCTGTGCCTGCTGTGCCTGCTGCTGCTGCTGCTGCTGCTGGTTCGGCTTGCGCTCGTTTTGCACCGCCTCGGAGCGCATCCCGGTTGAGATGCACTTCTGCAGGCGGCAGAACTGGCAGCGGTTCCTGTACGCCTTGTTCACCAGGCACTGCTTGCCGCTGCGGCAGGCGTAATTCACTTTGCGCCGAATCGACCGCTTGAAGAAGCCTTTGCAGCCCTCGCAGCTCACCACGCCGTAATGCCGGCCGGAGGCGCGGTCGCCGCACACTCGGCAGACTTCGAAAGCGGCCGAACTGCTGGCGTTGCTGCCCGGAGACGGCTTCGAGTGAGGGTCGGCCTGCTGCTGCTGCTGTGGCGGCTCAACTGATGCCGTCGGCTGCTCTATCGAGGTGAGCTGCGAATGTCCGATTTCCCGTAGATCATTTTATGAGGGGCTGAGAACGTCTGGCTCTTGCGCCGCTGCCCCCGGCCCTGATTTTGATTCTGTACTGCCGCGAGGGCCAATCTCCAAATTGTACAAAAACTGCTTGACGAAGAGAGAGTCAGGACCTCTGTACACCCCGTGTGAGTCCTTGGGGGTCAGCGAAATGGACAAACTCCTCGCTGGCTGGGTCGATCTGCTCAGTTACCTACCAGCCTGCCTACCTACCTACCTGCCTACCAGCCTGCCTACCTACCTGCCTACCAGCCTGCCTACCTACCTACCTGCCTACCTACCTGCCTACCTACCTGCCTACCAGCCTGCCTACCTGACTACCTACCTGCCGACCTACCTGTCTACTACCTGAATACCTGCCTACCTATCTGACTACCTACGCCACCTGCCTCTAATTGCCTACTTTACCTGTCTACCTACACTAACTAACTAACTAGTAATAAGATCAACAGTTTTCCGAAAAAAATTAAGCTTAAGCCGGCTCACCTTCTCAGTCAGCGCCAAGTTGAGCATCATTCCAGGCGGCTTTTTATTCAGCCCGTTCGAGACGCCGCCTCCGTCGCTTTTGCCGGTAGCTGAGTCTGCCGCATCGCCGCCGCCCTGCTGGAATTGTCTGTCAGCAGCGGTAGACGGACGAATTTCGGCGGCAGACTCGCGCAGCTTGGTTTTTGCAGCCTCTAATAGGCCGTTCAAACCGAGGCTGGCACTGGTGCTTTGATTGAAGGCGGCGAATGAGGCGGCACCGCTGACTGGGTGGCTGTTTGCCGTCTACAAAACATTGTGCATTTTTAACTATTTTTGGGAAAATTTTCAAAAAATTGCTTGCATAAAAATGAAAACGCTACTGTCAGTAGACAACACGGGTTTATGTGTCTGGTTTATTAAGGGTTTAAATACTCTACAATGCTTGTCGGGGATGTAGCTCAGAGGTAGAGCGTTCGCTTCGCATGTGAAAGGTCTCGGGTTCGAACCCCGACTTCTCCACCGCTAAATTTTTTGGAAGATTTAAATGCATACAAATTATTAGAATCATTAGAATTTTCATGCCAAGGAAAAAACTCCAGATTATCCACCTATACTAATTCATATAAGTGTCTACAAATCATACGATTCATACAATTCACAATTCCACAATCAGGCATTAGTTACGCTGAAAGGTCAAACAAGACAGACAGACGGACTGTCCGTAAAACTTGCAAGTCACGATTTAAGGGTCTACGAACTAAGGTGGCCACTTATAGACGGGTTGCAACGGGAAGCCTTTGGAATTCTTATCTCTCTTCCGGGTGGGCTGCGCGTTTTTTTGGACTAAGCCTTCGCGCTTGAAGCTGACCTTAGCTATGCCTTTAACCCCGTAGTTACCGTTGGCATTGAATGAATCGGCCCTATGAAGTAAGCTGAGGCTCCCCGAGTTTTTTTAGAAACCTTAGAAGCCTAATATCAATATATTCATGACGCCTGTGATAGATAATGCATTGATAAAAAGCTGTACGAATTGCGATCTGAATTGGCATTTAGATTTATTACAATTGATAAATCTTTTTTGCGATACAAAATTGCTGAATCTGAGTCTGGGACACGCGAGTTTGGGAAAAGAAATCCGGTGGGGAAAAGAATATATGAAGTTACTACATTGACGTATTCATTTTCCACGCGATAAAAACAAGCGAAAATTTAATTGCCTAAAGTTGCCGATATGTTGCGAAACAAATTTAACAGGGCAGTATTTTTCATTAGCAATGAGCTAAATTGCCCTTACAATGTAATTTAAGTAATGGCCCCCAGTCTAATTTGGTTTTTGGAAAACATTTTAAGCCCCAATTTCTCAGGTAAACACTGTTCTGAGCCCCAATTCCTCAGGTAAACACTGTTCTGAGCCCCAATTCCTCAGGTAAACACTGTTCCTAATCCCTCTTAGGAACGCCTTGCTCAGGACCAAACCCGCTTAGCTTCATAACATCCCACTTCAGTTTAAAATTACCTCAACAATCAAGAGGCATTTCGACCCGAAAGCAGCAGTTCAAAGGTCACTAGGAGGTCTACAAAGAAGCTGTGCTTCTCCATCAATTCTATCGGATTAAGAAGACTGCCCATAGGGTCAGCCCGCCTGGCGAGATGGAATGGAATGCGGTGCTAGGGATCCGTCTGCCCTCCCGTCCATGCATATACGCCGAACTAATACTTGATAGGTCGGGTTGGGGAAAAAATAGACCGATCCCAATCCATCCCGATGAAGACGGTCAGTCCATTTGGATTGGGGGAAGGGATACAGGAAGAAATTTGCACTGTGTGTGTAAGCTGACCCCAGCTGGAATCCTGACTGCCGGCCAAGGGGGGGGGGCGGGCACGGGGGCGGGTGATGAAGCCCACAGGCCCCGGGAGGGATTAAGAGGGAGGGATAGGGCGGGTGGGGGTGAACACAGCGGCACTGGGAGGGCCGGGGAAGGAGCAGGAAGGGCACGCCAGGAGACGGGAGGGAGCGGCCTCGGTGCGTTTGCACTTTTAGGGGGCATGCGGGGGTAGCAGGGGAGGAGAGGAGGGGAAGAGCTTGGAATAGGCCTTTCTACTCATGTATAATGCTCATAGTTCCCTACTGAGCGACGCGAGGAGTGAGGGAGGGAGGGGTTGGGAACTGGCTGAGACAGGGGAGGACTCGGCCAGCTCAGACCCAGAGTTGAACCCCTTACCTACGCTGCAGTAGTTCTGTTCTGAGGCGTATATCAGTTGCCTTAGGTTTGAAATCTAAGGTCGGGTGGGGTGTTGGGTCTGAGTTAGAGCCGGCAGGGCCTGAGCTCAGCCTAAGAGAGGCTAGAGGGGAGGCAGCAGGGGGCAGGGGTTTCCTGGAAAAGGGCGAGAGGACGGGCATGGCGAGATTGAGGACTTTAGGACTGAGAGGAGAAGGCGAAGGCGGGTTGACGAGGAGGTCGAATGGGCGATGGAGAGGAAGAGATTTGGAATCTGCGGCAGTGAGGGAGGCTGGGATGTGATGAGGTCAGACTGAGCCTTCCAGGTTGCACTTGAAGCGGCCGCTCACGTTGTGGCGGCTTGGGCCAGTGTTTACAGTGCAGTGAGCACCGCTGGCAGTCTGTAGAGTTAGTGGGTCCGTCGCTCTTCCAAGTCATCCCGACAGAACCCAGCGACCATATTGAATATATAGGAGAGGGAATCAAACTCCCCACTGACAGGAGAGGGGATCAAATTCCCCACTGACAGGAGAGGGGATCAAATTCCCCACTGACAGGAGAGGGGATCAAATTCCCCACTGACAGGAGAGGGGATCAAATTCCCCCTGATAGGAGAGGGGATCAAATTCCCCTGATAGGAGAGGGGATCAAACTCCCCCCCCCCCCCGACAGGAGAGGGGATCAAATTCCCCCTGATAGGAGAGGGGATCAAATTCCCCCTGATAGCAGAGGGGATCAAATTCCCCCTGACAGGAGAGGGGATCAAATTCCCTCTGACAGGAGAGGGGATCAAACTCCCCACTGACAGGAGAGGGGATCAAACTCCCCACTGACAGGAGAGGGGATCAAACTCTCCCGATAGGAGAGGGGATCATAGCTAACTACTAGAAGCTGCCACTAAAAGTACCATTGCTCAAGCTCGCATAGAGAACACAGCGCACCGGCTCTGCCCCTCCATTTCCCGTCCAAGCTAAAGCCTTAAAATCCCATTTACTGCGCGCATTATTCGAGCCTAGCACAATGACTTCTTGCCCTTGCAGTGTATTTCTATACCTATATGTAAAGTTATACTGCAAAAACAACGCTTGGCTATTGTGACGGGAAGGGGGTCCCGTTTTGAGTCCGACACAGAGACATACTACTGGGGTTGAAAAGACGCGTGCATAACTGAAAGTAAAGATATTTCAGCAGTCAGCGCATGTCGATGCGGGTGAGCGAGTGCGTTGATAAACCCTAAGCCAAAAGCAAAAGCAAAAATTTGCAGGGTAAGTACAGAAGTCGAACACAGACTGCAGTGCAGAGTTCAGTTTTTTTATGTAGCATTTTGGGATTTGGAAAATTTGAGAGCTCAGGGGAATTGACGCAGATTTGCTAATATTGACAATTGATCAGAAGCTGCCTGGGTTCGAATTCGCTGAGAAATAAACATCTTTAGTAAATGGGCAGGTATATTCCTGATTTAAATAGACACTTAAGCGGCAGATATTTGAGCAAGGGAGCGGGTATCGCCGAATCTGAGTGAAGGGGCGGATATCTGAGTGAAGGGGGCGGATATCTGAGTGAAGGGGGCGGATATCTGAGTGAAGGGGGCGGATATCTGAGTGAAGGGGGCGGATATCTGAGTGAAGGGGCGGATATCTGAGTGAAGGGGGCGGATATCTGAGTGAAGGGGGCGGATATCTGAGTGAAGGGGCGGATATCTGAGTGACGGGGCGGATATCTGAGTGAAGGGGGCGGATATCTGAGTGAAGGGTCGGATATCTGAGTGAAGGGGCGGATATCTGAGTGAAGGGGCGGATATCTGAGTGAAGGGGGCGGATATCTGAGTGAAGGGGGCGGATATCTGAGTGAAGGGGGCGGATATCTGAGTGAAGGGGCGGATATCTGAGTGAAGGGGGCGGATATCTGAGTGAAGGGGGCGGATATCTGAGTGAATCGACGGATAACTGAGGGAAGGGAGTCTGATTGAAGGGGGGAGTCTGAGTGAAGAGGGTGGATATTTGAGTGAAAGGGGTGGATATCTGAGTGAATTGGGTGGAAATCTACTGAAAGAGTGGATATCTGAGAAAAAGGGGCGGATGACTGAGTGAAGGGGGCGGATAACTGAGTGAAGGGGCGGATATCCGAGAAAAGAGCGGATATCTAATAAAAAAGGCGGATATCTGAGTGAGGGGGCGGATAACTGAGTCAAGGGGGTGGATAACTGAATGACGGGGCGGATATCTGAGTGACGGGGCGGATATCCAAGAGAAGGGGGTGGATATCTGAGTGAGGGGGCGGATAACTGAGTGAGGGGGCGGATATCCAAGAGAAGGGGGCGGATATCTGAGTGAGGGGGCGGATAACTGAGTGAGGGGGCGGATATCCAAGAGAAGGGGGCGGATATCTGAGTGAGGGGGCGGATAACTGAGTAAAGGGGGCGGATATCCAAGAGAAGGGGGCGGATATCTGAGTGACGGGGGGCGTATCCCAGACAAAGCAGCATGCCTCAGCGCAACTCACCGCGGTCACTGACGGGAAGCTGGCAGAAATGTCTTGCCGATTTGCCGAAGCAGCGGCCGCCGCCGCCGCCGCCGCAGCCATGGCAGACATCTGCTGATGACTGAGCTGCATGAGCTGCTGCTGCTGCTGCTGCTGCTGCCCAGTCAAAGCAGTCGCACCAAGCACTAGCAGATGCTGCTGCTGCTGGGGCGCCAGCGACAGGCAGCCCTGAGTGCGGGCAGCCAGAGCCGCAGCGGCTGTAGTGGGCAGCAGGAAGCCCGCAGCTGATGCGCTGCTAATGCTGCCAGCGGCGCCAGCCACCGCGGCTGAAGAGCCGGAGGACGACGCCGCCGTCTTGATGTCGACGAGTCCGGAGCCTGTCGGCCCGTTGCTCATTTGTGGTCGGCGGCGGCAACGGCCTGCGGCGGCAGAGTGCCAGTAGGTCATTTCGTTGCCGGGGAGGTGAGATAGAGCAGTGAGATAGAGCAGTGAGATAAAGCGGTGAGATAGAACGGTGAGATAGAAAGGTGAGATAGATCGGTGAGATAGAACAGTGAGATAGAACAGTGAGATAGAACAGTGTGATAGAGCAGTGAGATAGAACAGTGAGATAGAACAGTGAGATAGAGCAGTGAGATAGAGCAGTGAGATAGAACAGTGAGATAGAACAGTGAAATAGAACGGTGAGATAGAGCAGTGAGATAGAACAGTGAGATAGAGCAGTGAGATAGAATAGTGAGACAAATCGGTGAGATAGAACAGTGAGATAGAACAGTGAGATAGAACAGTGAGATAGAATAGTGAGATAGATCGGTGAGAAGGCGCGGTTTCAGTGCAGCTGCACTCAGTTGAAATGATTTTATTTAAGAACTTGGCAGGGCTGGCAGCCCCATAACAGCACACAGACAAGGCCCAAGACAGCCATGCAGGCAGACAGCCAGACAGCCCGATTCCGGAAGAAATATAAATCAAATAGCTTTGTTCGCGGGCTCCACGGCTGGTCAAATGGCTGCTGGGGGGGAGAAGTCCTGCTGCCACTCCAAGCGCAGTTTTATTTTCAAGACTTCAGTTCGCAGGGAAGGACGGGGCCTGACTGGGCTGGACACAGCCGGAAAGTCTTTATTTGGGTCACTCGGGTCAAGAGGGACGTGGCGGTAAACAAACACGAAAACAAAGACACTGGCAAATTCTGAGGGGGGGCTGGGCGTAAACACCGTTAAAGACACCTTCAAACTTAAAAAAACTTATTAACAGATTTTCAGCTTTCATTTATCTTTGCTTATCGGTTTTTGGTGTTTAAATGATGTTTTAGGGCTGTTTAACAATGTACTTTTTGTTTGAAACGTTTTATGTTTAAGCACTGGATTGGAAAGCAAATCTTACTGTTTATTCCTTCCAATTTCGGAATCTAGTCTGGAGGGTCAAGGGGGCCCGGGGGCAGTTGACCTGGACCCGTCTCTAGAGTCCTAGACTGGATGTTGACCCTTGATGCGATGAATAATAAGCAGGAATATGGTACAAAGCTCGCGATCCTTACCAGCTTTGACGATCCGCTTCAAGCTTGTAGATTCGAGTCCGGTCGGCGGTCACCACTAGGTCGGCCAAGCCTCTCGGTGGTGCAAAGGTGAGGCGGTTGCTTAGTTGCCGGAGTAGTGCCGCCCCGGACTGCGGACGGTTTTGAATTGAAAGAGAATTTTTCAGGGGGGGTATCGGGGAGGGTCGCTTGTTGAGGTCCCGGAGGCCAAAAATGGATCCTGTCCGAATCTAAGTGGCGGGCAGGAGGAAAAAGGGAGGCCCGCGAAGGCTCGGGAGACGACTGGGGAAGAGTAAAGAGGAGAGAAATTGGGTAAAAGGGCGAGGTTTGGAAAACGGGGGAGGTCGCGGCGGTCGGGAAGAGGCGATTCAGACGAGAGAGACGAGGGAGAAAAATGCAACGGTGCTTGTCTTGCGCTGCGCTGTATGGCGTTTTCCCCAGACCGCCGCCCCGGGTCTCCCTTTCTTGCCTTTCCCTGCATTCTTTAAAAGGGCACGCAAGGAGGTCGCGGGGTTGGGCTGAATTGGAGTGGGGGGGGAGGGCAAGGTTGTTTGTGGTGAGCGCTGTGAGATTGGAGGAGGCCGGTGGGGTCGGGGCGGGGGTCTGGGGGGTTGGTCCAGCCCCGCCACCCCTTTTTCACTTTGCGCGACACGCGAAACCAAAGCCAACCACCCCCAATGCCCGCCAGCACAACACACAGGGGGCGCCAACGGTCAAAGCATAACCCACCACCCCATCAGTCCAGTTCAGCCCGCTGTCTGGTTTGGGGGTTTGGCCTGGCCCGGCTAAACTAACGGGACTGGGGCTAAGAGACCTCCTCAAAAGGATTGGATTGGAAATTGTCCGCTGGGAGGCTCAGGTTGAGGTGGGGGCCGGGCCAGGCCGGGGGTTTACAGAGTGGCAGAAAGGCTAAATTGAAAGGTCTGGATCAGGTTAGACGGAATTAATCATGATTCCTGTCCTTGTTCTGTTCTGTGTTATGCACTGGCTAATGTACATTGTTACTCAAACAGGATTAGGGCTTCCTGCTAATAGCCTGTCGATTTGCAATAATAATAACTGCGGTCGGATTAGCGGAGCAAAGCAAAGCTAATCCCAAACAAAGCAAAGAAGCAACAGAGCTAATCAGAAGATATTAACAGGCCAATAATAATAATAAAGGTTGAAGCAAAAATCGAATGACTGGTACACAGCCGCCCTTTGAGATTTGGAGAATTAGAATAGGTCGTCTTGGGAGCAGCCAGGAAGCAGCTTTGTTAAAAAAGCAAACAGAATCAAGAATTCAAAATGACAGACAGCAGCAACATTTCAGTCTCATTCTGCTTCTCCCGGTCTCGCCTTGCCTGATGAGGGTGGCAGCCCCGTCCCCCGCCCCAGCACACCTGTGGGGCTGACCCAGGCACCCGGCCTGTTTTTACAGTTTCAAGCCTTTTTAGTAGGACTTAGTTGTAACAGCTTGACCCCAGAATACCCCGACGAAAGACAAGGCCCTTGTACGTTGGCTGCTGCTTTTTGTGCTCTCCGCAACCTCAGTTGACCCTGTCCCTGTCAAGCAGCAGCAGACACCTTGCTTTGGCAAAGTACAAGCCTAACCCTAACCTGTACTGTACCCGACTACCCGTGTCTACTAGTAGTCCATAATATATAGCCAATGGCTCGAAATTGAAAACTTACGAGCATACAAAAATTCAAATACCTTTTAATCGAAATTCCTTTTTATCGATCTATTCTTTCGATCAGTTCATTAACTTAATTTATTGCGTTTGGTTCCCACACCGGCGCAAGTTCACAAATTTATATAAAGGACTGTGACTGTTATCTGCTAGGGCCCAAACTATCGACCCTGTATAAGTAGTAAATTACCTATGCCCAATCCACTAAATTAAAAGGTTGAATTAATTACTCCTTCGTCGGGTTCTTCTAAACCCACGATTGCACTAAATTTCGTATTGGCTTTGCAAGCGTCGCCTCGTGTTTTTTTAGGGTCAGGTTGTGTGCGAGTTTTTTGCGGTTACGTCCTACTCCAAACTTGTGGTCAAGCGACTCAAGCCTGGATAGCTTAATTAATGGGTCAAATATACGGGGTGGGGTCTAGCGTGACTGTGCTTGCCGCCCCGGCCCAGTGATGTGATGTACATGAAATGGGGTGGTGTGGTTTGACTTGACCTCAGGCTGGCTATTGCCATCAACCCCCCTGCGTGAATTCTCCAAATTAACCCCCGCCAAACCCTACCCCCGCAAGGCTGAAAACTGAAAAGGACAGACAGTCAGTGAGACGGCGCTAGCCAACATATAACGTTGGCGATGCGGAAAGGAGGGGGGAGAGAGTGTGGAATTTTGGTTTAGCGTGTGGTTGTTAGATTTCTATTTATAGATTATGCGCCGCGCGACCCCAAAACACCCGCCACCCCAGCCCCTCCAATTTCCGCCGCCGCCACCCCCGCCGCCCTAGCCTTTGGGTCCGGTCGTATTTTTCAGGCTCCAATGCTGAGGGGCGGCAGCAATTGCAATTGGAATGGGGCAGAGCGCAATGGTTGGAAACGTTCAAGAAGCATGGCGCGGTTTTCGATTGGAAGTTTTTGGAACTGCATTTCTCCTTTCACTAGGAAAGTACTTCTTAGTCTCGTCGAAGTTCAGGCTAGGGGTGAAAATGATTTTTTGACTTTCAAGATATTTTTGTTAGGAAAGAATGCGCCACTGCACGGTCAGTTCATTTTGATACGGACTTAGGGAGTGTGAAAGTGACAAAGAGAAAATAAGTTTTAATCTTACCAGAGCCATGGATTTTTTGGTGGGGGAGGGACAAGCCCAGAATTCTACATGTACAGTTGTACACTGTACATTATTTTCAGAATCATTGTTGTCTGCGCTCATTTGGCGTCGCAGGCACTCATTTTGGCGCCACAGGCGCTATATTTTGTCACCCTGAAGCAAAATTATTGATTTCCATAACGGGTCACAAGGTTGGGTGGGGGGGACAAAGCATTGGCATGAGCCATGATGTCCCACCATAGCTTTTACTAAGGGGATGGGGAGACATGACCCCCTGCCCCCCCCCCCCTACCCACGTGCACGGGGCTGTGCGAGCAGTGTCCCTGGTCAGCTTATGAACTTTACACAGTATTGTATTTGAAAGTTTTTGCCCCCAAAACGGGGTTTATTTGTTATTTAGTTCTAAGAAATTGAATAAGAGATTTTACTACGGGCCACTGCTGCTTCTGTCGTGTGCGCTGGTGCATTTTCCTGTGCACAGATTACGGATATCAGCTTTCTAAATCCGTGCACCCGAGCTTCGCTACACAAGACTCTCCTTGCTTTATCCGAGTACCTTTTTTGGCGCAGTTTGCGCCTCATCACAGCAAGCCAGATTTGAAGCCAGCCTGCAGAGCATTTTTAAACTTGCACTCTTCAAACCGGAATTGTTGGTCTGCTTTCGCTCAAAAGCAGGATCAGATCTATAGCTCTGCAGGGTTGTCTGGTTTCAGGTCGAAACTGCATGAGAAATGATGGCTGGTTGCAGTGGGTGAACTCTGTGAAAGCAAGCAGCATGACTGCATGCAGGCGCACGAACAGAAAGAACGCTGCTGCATGGGCCGAATTTCAGCTTGAATTTCGCTACATTGCGGAAAGCCTGTCGGATCGTCACAGGTCTTGGGTGGCGTCACCAGGCCTGTCCTCGCATGTCGGTATTGGGCACACGCCAGTGTCAGCAGCATGCAGCATCTCCTGCATCGCCTGTCGGCAGTATGATTCAGTGTCCACCAGCTGGGAGCCCTACATGTACATTTGACTGCCCACGATTTAGATTAGGGTTAGGGTTGAGGTGTCAGGGTGTCCATATAGTCACCTGATGCCACCTGTTGAAGGTCCAGAAGCTCCGCCTGGATGCAGGCCAGTGACCAACGAAGTCAGAGCTGATGCAGACACATCCGGTCGACGTGCTGATGAAATTTGAAGGCTTTGCAAGGCTGCACTGAGGCGCTGTGCTGATTGGCGCACAGGGGTGTACTGAATACACTATAGCGCCTGCAGTGACATTTGCCTGCAGTGACATTGAGTTTTTGAGTTTGACTCAAAGGTGTTAAGTGGTTTCAGTTAGACAACATAAACGTAGACGGATAGCTCGCTTCACATTTTTTGCCGTAATATTTCATGGAATCAGCTTATAAAACCAGCAAATATCAAACTATCGCCGAATCACGCTTCTGAGCACATCCGCTCTACGAGCAGCTGTTAAGGGAAACCGGCAGACCTACAGAACCCGCTACAGAGCCTACAGAAAACCATGAAACTGGAGTACAAGTAGCGGCACACATTTGACTCCCTCCCACCCCACCCGCTGCTCTTGTGTGCAGCCAGAGTTCGAATTCCAGACTTGGGAACGCCTCTCACGGGCTCGCCATCATAGACTGGAGAAGCCCCCAACCCCCAGCGCAGCATGCTGGACTGGCTCAGGCACTGCAGTGCTCTTTCGCACGGAAAAGCGAGAAATCTGTGTTTAGAGTGGCGGCGGCGGATGAGCGCTGCACTCTCCCCGTCGTCAGACTCTGCATCAATGCGTGGGTGAAGTGCCTGAAACACGTAGGCAGGGGAGAGGGCGACTCATGCTCCAGCCAGTATCCCGCAGCAGATAGGGACATAATTGCCATTCTGGTCGGAGCTGCACGTTTGATTTAACGGTGTGTAACAGGCCCAACTTCACAAGACACCTAAACTTTAGAACTGTCCGTCACAACACCTAAGCATCCCGAAAATGTAAACATCCCGACACCCTAAACATCCCGACACCCTAAACATCCCGACACCCCAAACATCCCGACACCTTAAACATCCCGAAACTCTAAACATCCTGACACTCTAAACATCCCGACACCCCAAACATCCTGACACTCTAAACATCCCGACACCCTAAACATCCCGACACCCTAAACATCCCGACACCCCAAACATCCTGACACTCTAATCATCCCGACACACCAAACATCCTGACACTCTAAACATCCCGACACCCTAAACATCCTGACACCCTAAACATCCCGACACTCTAAACATCCTGACACTCTAAACATCACGACACCCTAAACATCCCGACACCCTAAACATCCTGACACTCTAATCATCCCGACACTCTAAACATCCTGACACTCTAAACATCCCGACACCCCAAACATCCTGACACTCTAAACATCCCGACACCCTAAACATCCTGACACCCTAAACATCCCGACACCCCAAACATCCTGACACTCTAAACATCACGACACCCCAAACATCCTGACACTCTAAACATCCCGACACCCTAAACATCCCGACACCCTAAACATCCTGACACTCTAAACATCCCGACACCCAAACATCCCGACACCCTAAACATCCCGACACCCTAAACATCACGACACCCTAAACATCCCGACACTCAAAACATCCCGACACCCCAAACATCCTGACACTCTAAACATCCCGACACCCTAAACATCACGACACCCTAAACATCCCGACACTCTAAACATCCCGACACCCCAAACATCCTGACACTCTAAACATCCCGACACCCTAAACATCCCGACACCCTAAACATCCTGAAACTCTAAACATCCCGACACCCTAAACATCCTGACACTCTAAACATCCCGACACTCTAAACATCCTGACACTCTAAACATCCCGACACCCTAAACATCCTGACACCCTAAACATCCCGACACTCTAAACATCCTGACACTCTAAACATCCTGACACCCTAAACATCCCGACACCCTAAACATCCCGACAGCCCAAACATCCTGACACTCTAAACATCCCGACACCCTAAACATCCTGACACTCTAAACATCCCGACACCCTAAACATCCCGACACCCAAACATCCCGACACCCTAAACATCACGACACCCTAAACATCCCGACACTCAAAACATCCCGACACCCCAAACATCCTGACACTCTAAACATCCCGACACCCTAAACATCCTGACACCCTAAACATCCCGACACCCTAAACATCCCGACACCCCAAACATCCTGACACCCTAAACATCCTGACACCCTAAACATCCCGACACTCTAAACATCCCGACACCCTAAATATCCCGACACCCTAAACATCCCGACACCCCAAACATCCTGACACTCTAATCATCCCGACACCCCAAACATCCTGACACTCTAAACATCCCGACACCCTAAATATCCTGACACCCTAAACATCCTGACACCCTAAACATCCCGACACTCTAAACATCCCGACACCCTTAACATCCTGACACCCTAAACATCCCGACACCCTAAACATCCCGACACCCCAAACATCCTGACACCCTAAACATCCTGACACCCTAAACATCCCGACACTCTAAACATCCTGACACCCTAAATATCCCGACACCCTAAACATCCCGACACCCCAAACATCCTGACACTCTAAACATCCCGACACTCTAAACATCCTGACACTCCAAACATCCTGACACCCTAAACATCCTGACACCCCAAACATCCTGACACCCTAAACATCCTGACACCCTAAACATCCTGACACCCTAAACATCCCGACACTCTAAACATCCCGACAACCTAAAAATCCCGAAAATGTAAACATCCCGACACCTAGAACTTAAATACAGAAGAGAAAAAACTTTACAAGCAAAACTATCCAAGCACAAAATTTAGAATAAGCTACCCAGTGTAAAAGGAATCAAACCTCGAAATGTCTGCAACAGGTTCCTCATTAGGCAGTCATATGTTGAAGCGCTATTTAGATGGGGAATTTGGAATATAAACGGCTGAATAGTTAATAAATGCAGCAATCGAGATGCAAGCAAATTGCAAAAGCAAATGCAAAGAAGCAGGTGTCAAACTCGCGAAAGTTCAGCCATTACGCCCACACGAGCTAGAAAGAAGATATTTATGCAATGCATACTGTGGTCACTGCTACAGCAATTATTGACCTTTGACAGGCCAGCCACCGCCCCCGCGACTCTGATAAATTGCCAGTTAAAATTGCAGAGGCTTAAGAATGGCCATAAATAGGCAGCCGAACCAGCAGTTTATCAGACGAAGCGTTCAAAGCGCCTTAGTTTGTAAACTTCCTGTTTAAAGTGAAAAGTGAAATTTCCCACTCAGCCAGCTTGCTTAGCTCGGTTTACTAACGAATGCGGACTGCAGCCGCTAATGGAGTCATCCGGGGCGACCTAAGAAGCGTTTCTTAGAAACAAGGCTGGAAAGCCGGAAATTCTAAGAAAAGTTACACTGCAGTTAAACTATTAGCTCTCTAGCTAAATTTTGCAAAACTATATTTATTCGGTTCACATACAAACTATGCTACTAAAAGATCCACGCTAGTAGAACTGTGCGCAAATGAATTCGAATTTTCAGAAACAAAAGTGTATTTGATTAGCAAAAAATGATGCATCCTGAATTTTCGATTATTCATAAGTCCGTATTGAAATTTTATTCATTCGAGCATGATTCAGCCAGTTTTAGTGATGTAATTCGGCCTAGCAACCAATGGACGAGAGCGTCATAATGCGGCATAATTGAAGATGCGTTTGGGGTTTGTGATGCATGACTTGCAATGGTGTGTAGCTATTGTTAATATTGCAGTACAACAATATAAAGGCGATATTCAAGAACTTTGCCGATCAAGCTACTAACAGTGGTATGATTGGGACACACGATGGCGAACTGCCGAAACCGACTACTTAAAAAATAAAAGGAAAATAACTCATGCGTAAAAAACCAACCTCGAAACCTATGGACACGAGGACTTAAACTCGGGGGTAAACCGTATTTATGAAATTGGCGAAAAAATGATATACATCATGCAGACCAAAAAGGGAAGAGAATGTTTATCAGAGCAAAAACAAGATTAAGACAAAAACATTTGAGAGTTTGAGTTGGTGGAACCAGTTCTGACAGCGGACAGCTCAGAACTCCATAGTGACCGTCTTTGTCTTCAGGTACTCGTTGAGAGCCTCCTCACCTGAAATATCGGTTAATTGTGCCTTGTAGTCCCTAGAACTGTCCCTGAAGAAATCTTAACGACGTGTCCTTAAACGACTCCACAGAGAGCCGTGCCCTGAAGTGACCCCGCAAGCGTACTTTTAAGTGACCCGTCAAAACGCTGTGAAAGAGAGCCCCTAATGATATGTACTTAGTGCTGAGCTGTGAAAACACGCTGCATTGTATCGACGTATCCTTAAATGACCTTAGAGAACCGTGACCTCAAATGACCCCACCGATATGTACTACAGTGAACTGTCAAGACTAACCGAGATCCTTGCCGAAGCCGGACTGCTTGAAGCCGCCGAAGGGCGCGGCCACGTCAGTTTTATTGTAGGTGTTCACGAACACGGTGCCGGCGTGGATCCGCTCGGAGACGCGCAGCGCCTTGTAGATGTCGCGGGTGAACACGCCGGAGGCCAAGCCGTACTCCGTGGCGTTGGCGCGGCTCAGCACTCCGTCTATATCGCCGTCGGGAAAGTCGGAGATGATCATCACGGGCCCAAAGCTCTCCTCCTGGGCGATGTGCATGTGGTCCTGCACCCCGGTGAACAGCGTCGGCTCCATGAAGAAGCCGCGCAGGCCGGCCACCCGGCGGCCGCCGCAGACCAGCTTGGCGCCTTCGGAGACGCCGCGCTGGCAGTATTCCAACAGCTTGTCCAGGTGCGCCCGGTGGTTTTGCGGCCCGTGGTCGGTGGCCCGGTCCAGAGGATCGCCGATGCGCATCTTCGCGATCTGACGGGAGCAATCAGGCCGGGGTTCGCCATCGGTCTCTCATATTTCATATTTCCTTTAACATATTTACTTTAACTGGAACAATTTCAATCCTAATCTACTTCTTCGTGCAAGCCCTCTGTAGTCACCCTCTTCCCCCTCTGTAGTGACCCTCTTCTCCCTCTGTAGTAACCCTCTTCTCCCTCTGTAGTGACCCTCTTCCCCCTCTGTAAGTGACCCTCTTCCCCCTCTGTAAGTGACCCTCTTCCCCCTCTGTAGTCACCCTCTTCCCCCTCTGTAGTGACCCTCTTCCCCCTCTGTAGTGACCCTCTTCCCCCTCTGTAAGTGACCCTCTTCCCCCTCTGTAAGTGACCCTCTTCCCCCTCTGTAGTGACCCTCTTCCCCCTCTGTAGTGACCCTCTTCCCCCTCTGTAGTGACCCTCTTCTCCCTCTGTAGTAACCCTCTTCTCCCTCTGTAGTAACCCTCTTCCCCCTCTGTAGTCACCCTCTTCCCCCTCTGTAGTAACCCTCTTCTCCCTCTGTAGTGACCCTCTTCCCCCTCTGTAGTCACCCTCTTCCCCCTCTGTAGTCACCCTCTTCCCCCTCTGTAGTAACCCTCTTCTCCCTCTGTAGTAACCCTCTTCCCCCTCTGTAGTAACCCTCTTCCCCCTCTGTAGTAACCCTCTTCCCCCTCTGTAGTCACCCTCTTCCCCCTCTGTAGTAACCCTCTTCTCCCTCTGTAGTAACCCTCTTCTCCCTCTGTAGTAACCCTCTTCCCCCTCTGTAGTAACCCTCTTCCCCCTCTGTAGTCACCCTCTTCCCCCTCTGTAGTAACCCTCTTCCCCCTCTGTAGTCACCCTCTTCCCCCTCTGTAGTAACCCTCTTCCCCCTCTGTAGTGACCCTCTCCCCCCTCTGTAGCTACCCTCTTCTACCTTTGTAGTAACCCTGCTCTCCATCTGTAGTCATCATCTTCTCACTCTCTTCTCTTTGTCTCTTGTACCCCCACCCAAGCCTGCCCACCAGCCTCTATTCCGCCCCAGCAACGCAGGCAGTTCTGGTCAGTCCAAACCCACCTCAACCTTGACGGCCTCCACAAAGCGGTCGTGAATTGACGCCTCCACAAACAGACGACCGGCCGCAATGCAATTCTCGCCCTTATTAAAGAACACCCCGTTACAGGCCATTTTGACTGCTTTGGAAAATTCGCAGTCCGCAAAGACAATCAGGGGACTCTTGCCGCCCAGTTCCAGGCTGCACTTTTTCAAGTTGGCGCTGCAGGCAGCCATAATGGTGCGGCCGACCGGAGTTGAACCCGTGAAGCCCAGCTTGCGCACCTCCGGGTGCTCGGCAATCGACTGGCCAACCGCGGCGCCGGGGCCGGGCAGGACGTTCACCACGCCGGGCGGGAACCCGGCCCGGGCGACCAGCTCGCAGAACTTCAAAGACGTCAGCGGCGTCACCTGAGCCGGTTTGAGAATCTAGGAACAAAAACAGTGAATTTTTGACGCGGTGACACAAATATTCTCGACTTGCCTGCTTTAAGTAGCGTCGACAAGCCAAAACATAAATTAGAAATGATAGAAAATCTTACCACAGTGTTGCCGGCAGCCAGACAGGCGGACATTTTCCAGGCCAGCATCATCAGCGGGTAATTCCAGGGCGTGACGATGCCGCATACCCCGATGGGCTCCCGGATGGTGAGGGTCAGATTGCGGTTCGGCCTGGCGTGGTTAATCGGGATTGTCTGGCCGTGGATTTTATCGCACCAGCCGGCGAAGTAGCGGAACGAATCGATCGACATGCCAATGTGAGTCTTCAAGGCCAGGGTGTACACCGCGCCGGAGTCCAGGCTCTCGATTGTGGCCAGCTCCTCCTTGTGGGCTTCCATCAGGTCGGCTAGGCGGAACATCAGACGGCTGCGGTCGCGCGCGTTCATGCGGCCCCACTCGCCGGAGTGGAAGGCCGCGGAGGCAGCGGCCACGGCGGCATCAACGTCGGCCTTGCCGCAGTAGGCGACTTCGCAGATCACCTGTTGGCAGGGTGGGATGATGCTATATGCCTTTGCTGCTTCAAGGTGTTTACTCGAAGATCTGGGAGGCTGGTGAGTACAGTCTGAAGATCTGGGAGGCTGGTGGGTACTGCCTGAAGATCTGGGAGGCTGGTGGGTACTGCCTGAAGATCTGGAAGGCTGGTGGGTACAGCCTGAAGATCTGGGAGGCTGGTGGGTACTGCCTGAAGATCTGGGAGGCTGGTGGGTACAGCCTGAGGGTCTGGGAGGCTGGTGGGTACAGCCTGAAGATCTGGCAGGCTGCAGTGTCGAGCACTCACCTCCTCGGTGAACGGGTTAACAGTGGGGCTGGTCTTGCCGCTGGCAGCATCCACGAATCGGTTGTTGATGAAGGCCTGGCGCGGGAAGGCCACCTCCATGCCGTTGGCCTGCAGGCGCACCGCGTCGTACTGGAAGCTGCCGGCACCGTCGGCCCCGGCCCGGCTACGTTGAACAACCAGCGCGAACAGCTCGCCCAGCGTGGTTGCCATGTAAACCTCCTCGTTGCTAAGCGACACTTGAATCGAATTTTTTATCTCTTCAACCAGACGAGTGACGTCCATGGAGCCGGCGCCAGCTTTGAAAAAGTCCAGATCGTCGGGCAAGTCGCCCTCCCTGGCCAGGATGCCTCGCCAGATGCGCTGCAGCTCCGGCTTCATCGCCGACTCCGCGTCAGTCAAGTTGGACACTCCAGCCGCGGCCTGTGGGTTTAAAGGCAAATTCAGGCTCGAGTGTACATTGGTCGGGGACGAGATTTAAAGTTCAATTGTACATTGGCTGGGGACGAGATTTAAAGTTCAAATGTACATTGGCTGGGGACGAGATTTAAAGTTCAATTGTACATTGCTGGAGACGAGATTTCAATTTCAATTGTAGATTGGCTGGAGACGAGATTTAAAGTTCAATTGTACATTGGCTGGGGACGAGATTTAAAGTTCAATTGTACATTGCTGGAGACGAGATTTCAATTTCAATTGTAGATTGGCTGGAGACGAGATTTAAAGTTCAATTGTACATTGGCTGGGGACGAGATTTAAAGTTCAAATGTACATTGGCTGGGGACGAGATTTAAAGTTCAAATGTACATTGGCTGGAGACGAGATTTCAAGTTTAATTGTACATTGGCTGGTGACGAGATTTCAATTCAAATGTATATTGGCTGGGGACGAGATTTCAAGTTCAAATGTACATTGGCTGGAGACGAGATTTCAAGTTTAATTGTACATTGGCTGGGGACTAGATTTCAAGTTCAAATGTAAATTGGCCGCGGACGAGCACGAGACAGCTGATTTAAATTTAGATTGACTAATAAGTACGAGATACTGGATTGTAGTGTGCACTGAAATAGACATTCATCGCCTACCTGGTCGGGCGACAGCCCCAGCTGCTTGGCCGGCACAGTTTTGCCGGACGCTTCCAGTCGGGCTGTCGCCACGCTGACGCAGTTGCCATCGAGGCCAAATAGCAGCAGGCCGTCCGAGTGCGTCAGCGGCGGCTTGCGGCCACCGTCGGCGTAGCCTTCAATCAGCAGATCCTGGCCGGGGTTGGGCGCAGCGGCGGCGGGCAGCTGGCCGGCGGGGACCAGGCGGCTGCCGAACAGGCTGACCCGCTCGCCGTTCACCAGGGCCCAGGCTCCGGGCACTCGGTCGCAGCCGCGGATGAAGTTGTGCAGCTGGACGGCGGTGGCGCCGGTGGTGGCCCAGTCGATTTTCGCCAGCTCCGCTGTCATCTTGGGGTCGTAGGTGGCGCCCTCGGCTGGCTGCACGAGCTTGGGGGCCGAGCCGGCCGCGATCTGGTCCACGGCCTCGCCCTGCCGAATTTGATGGGGAGCAGGCGCTACTGGAGATGTGGGATCATGGGAGTTTGGGACTCTATAGTTCTGGGAGTTTAGGATTTCTAGTTCTGGGAGGTTGGGATTTCTAGTTCTGGGAGTTGGGATTCTAGTTCTGGGGGGTCTAGGGCTCAGAATTTGGGGGATAGGGATTTAGGAGTTAAATACTAAGGATTTAGGGAGTTATTACCTAGACATGTTGCAAAAGGCTTCTCCAGAAACCAAAAATCTCAATAAGCAATAAATTAGTAGACCCATATTTAATAAGACTTTGAAGACTTTTAAGAATAAATAATAAAAGAATGACAAATTAATTTTTTTTCATATAATAATTCCAGCACTCAACTTCGAGCTAGATTACCGCCTCTCTATCTTATCTACAATATCTCTCGCTAAGAAGGGGGTGTGGCCACTCCAGAGCGTGCGGTAACAGGCAGGGCAGCTAGCCGAGATCACGTGACCCGGCCAGCCGGCTTCGCTTGACCAACTATCTAGAACCCAATAGAAAAGCGCACACAGCGGTTCTAAACTGCGTTAAACACGGCGAGCAACCAAAAAACAAAACCAGTTGAAACCGGTTGGTTCCATTTCAGCCGGTTCAGTCATTCTGGCTGCCACGCGCCGCAAACAACTCTGACCCCGCAGCCACGCAAGTAGCTATGGAGCTGTCCAATTGGCGAAATCCACTGATAACTTTTTGGTTCTGTTATTACAACTGTATCAGCCCCAGATTAACCAGTTTTCTTATAACTAGTTTGCAGTCTGGTAATAGATTGGAGAAAATTCTCAGTTCACCCGAACTTATTATTACAAGCAGACGCTATTCAAAGTACAATATTGAGAAAATTCTATACGACAATAAGGACACTTTGTACTTGAAAATTATTGGACAAAGTTTGGCGGATAAACTACAACTCCGAAAAGCACCTTTTCATCATAAGATTGAAATATCATAATCTCACAATAATAATAATAGATTACACCTTGCCCAAATGGGCAGGGGACTGCTGAAGACTGTGTACGGCTGTTCAGTCCAAGGACTGGGGGGAGGGGGTCGCCAAACACCCTCAGTTACCTCAGCACCCATTTTACAGCTCGGTGAACTGAAGCTTACACAAATTGTTCCGAGAATCAAATCGGGTTTGTGATATTTCGGGTTAATTGATATTTCGGGTGAATTGATATTTTGGAGTTCGGGTTTGTGATATTTCTGGCTTGTGATATTTCAGGTTTGTGATATTTCTGGCTTGTGATATTTCGGGTTTGTGATATTTCGGGTTTGTGATATTTCGGGTTTGTGATATTTCGGGTTTGTGATATTTCAGGTTTGTGATATTTCTGGCTTGTGATATTTCGGGTTTGTGATATTTCTGGCTTGTGATATTTCGGGTTTGTGATATTTCGGGTTTGTGATATTTCGGGTTTGTGATATTTCGGGTTTGTGATATTTCAAGTTTGTGATATTTCGGGTTTGTGATATTTCAGGTTTGTGATATTTCTGGTTCGTGATATTTCAGGTTTTGTGATATTTCGGGTTTGCGACATTTCGGGTTTTGTAATATTTCAGGTTTATGATATTTCGGGTTTGCGACATTTCGGGTTTTGTGATATTTCAGGTTTTATGATATTTCGGGTTTTGTGATTTTTCTGCATGGTTTGTGATTTTACGGGTTTACGATGCCCCCCCCCACCCACACCACAGACCGACCGGCTCACCATAGCCTTGACGCCCTCAGGGAAGAGGAAGCGCTTGTACAGCGAGTTAAGCGTGTCCTCCGGCTCGATCTTCACCTCCCTGGTCAGTAGCACGGGCCCCGTGTCTAGGCCGTCATCCGCCCAGAATATGCTGAACCCGCCGATTTTATCGCCATGGATTAGCGTCCTGTGTGCGGTTGCCAAGATGATCATGAGATGCCCCCCAAAATCAATTCAAATTGTGAGCTGCTGGACGCCTTACCAGTTGATAGCGGAGGCCCCTCTATGCCTTGGCAGTATGGACGGGTGGTAAACAATGCTCTGGTGCTTTGGGTAATTGATTATCTCCATGGGGATGAACTGGGAGCAGAACGGCAGAACATTCAGCTCGGCGCCAAGGGATTTGTACTCTTCGAATATCTCCGGGATCACCTGTGTGCGGAAATATGACCAATAATTATGCGAGTATTAATTAATAGTACAACAATTACTGTGAAAATTAACAATTGACAAGAAACATGATGAAGGGCTTGAAACTTCAATGGGTTTTATAATTCTCACACCCCATGAGATTCTTCACGTTCTCACACCCCATGAGATTCTTCACGTTCTCACACCCCATGAGATTCTTCACGTTCTCACACCACATCATATTCTTCATGTTCTCACACCCCATGAGATTCTTCACGTTCTCACACCCCATGAGATTCTTCACGTTCTCGTACCCAATGAGATTCTTCACGTTCTCACACCCAATGAGATTCTTCACGTTCTTACACCCAATGAGATTCTTCGCGTTCTCACACCCCATGAGATTCTTCACGTTCTCACACCCCATGAGATTCTTCACGTTCTCACACCCCATGAGATTCTTCGCGTTCTCACACCCCATGAGATTCTTCGCGTTCTCACACACCATGAGATTCTTCGCGTTCTCACACCCCATGAAATTCTTCACTTTCATGACACACCCCTAAAACTCCCAGCCAACCTGACGCCATAGCGACGGCTATCTGACATCTCCCACAAATCTCAAACCTGGTTTTTGACTCGCCAGCGGGCATATTTGAACACGGGCACATTTGCAGCGGCGGCGGCTTGAGCTGCGAAGAAATTTGTTACCATCACAACGAAAATGGTTATAAAAGGTCATCGCTTGGTCAAACACACAACTACAAACTTTTATACCAATATTGGAACTCACCAAGAATATCTTCTTTTCCACCTTTATCAGGAATAGTGAACACCCCAACAATGTCATAGCCTTTTGACTGCAATAGTTTGAACACTTCAGCACCAAAGGCACTCTGTCCAATGATTGCAATCTTCATAGTTGGATTCTGAGTAGAGACTGACATGCAAGATAGTATGATTTTTAAATAAAATTATACAGATTACGATCTAAAGTTTTTGATAGTGGTTTTCTTGATTAAGTAGTCAGTGGTTACTATAATTGGTTAGAGGTAGCATATGCATATATTACAAACATTATTGTATTGAACCTTAAATAGTCATCTATATAAGTTTAATAGATACCTATTTAAAACCTATAGTAAGAAAGATGTCCTCTATAACTAGTATGGAAAATTCTAGTGCATACAAGGTGTCCTTAATACACTTGATATAAATCATAGCATATTCTGAGTTCCTTAAGGAATTTGGCAAATAAAACTTTTGGTAAATATGAAATATAGCAAATTTGACATAAAATATAGTACTAATATTTGTTAATCTAACTTGAAATTTTAAATGTTTGGCTTTAATTTCTATTATATAGTTTTTAAAGGTTAGGTCATAGAAATAGTGCATGCAAATGGCACAAAGACAATGTACAAATTGTCTTCCAAAACTTTATTCTAATGCATGCTATGCTATTCTCTTGACTCACTCAAGTAGGGTGTCCAGTGAGCCTATTTTTAGCGTGTGCAAAAACGAAAAAACGTGAAAAAGTGGTCTTCTTTAAATGGCTGTAACTTTTTTAATATGTAAGATATGGCTATGTTCTTAAATTCATTGAAAAATAGACAAATAGATCTTTCAAACAACATATAGTTTACATGTTTAGGACATACGATTACAAAGATACAGACTGTCAAACATCGTGTACATTTTCGTACATTTTCAAAACTGTGCCGAATTTGCTTGAAAATATGGGATCGGGAGGATTTGTTTTTTAGTAAATGAGTGCATAACTGCTAAGAATGCTTGCACACTGAGTGTAGGTAACTTCCTGGAGGTCATTTTAAGTGAACTTTTTTTGTTCAAAAATATGTACATGTACATGTACATGTACATGTAAAATTTAAAATGGTCATAACTTTTGAATGGAAAGAGCGGCCACCCTAATTCTTTTTGCTACTTACTTCTAGTGACAAAATAAAACTTTTAGGCTAGACAGGATGAGTGTAACTCTTGCCGCAGTATGCTTAATGGAAATCGCCAAAATACATGCAAATCCCCATAAGGGACATAAAAATCGGGAAATTTTTGAAGCTCGAAAGAATGGCCAGTTAGTTTCTTCGATAAAATGATAGCAAAACAGGCCAAACTCTTTGTCCTAAAGGCACATCCTGGTAGCTTTTGCCGCACCAAAGTTATTAAGCATAATTGGCACAGGTGTACATGCAAAATACACTACAGAGATAGGAAAAATGTACATTGAGGGGTTGTACATTCGAAAAGAAGTCATATATGCAATTTTTTTTAAAAATGCTAGCAGGACTTAGGATATACTTCAACTTTTATGCATTTCTCACTAATCCATCCTTTACTTGCAGATATTGCAGATGCCAGACACGCTGCACCTACATGTATACAGTAGCTGCTATGAGCGCCTGACAAGCTCATGGTGCAGCTTTCTACACAGTCTCCTCTGATCATTCCAGCTGGGCCCGAAGATCGCGCTTCGAAGCTTCTTGAAGGCCTGCATCGGCGCCCCTCTTCTCTGAAGGGGACGAGGCAACAGCAGCAGCAGAGAAATGTTGGCAAACTGGCGTGCTGGAAGTCGACTCTGGCGCAGTTGCAGCTGGGACCACTGCAGGAAAGACAAATATCTGGTCCATGTAGATGGCCCAGGGACTCTGCTTGCCAGCAGCTTTCTCGCGCACCTTCGACCTCAACAGGTCCCGCGTTTTTTTCCTTCACTTTCGTTACTGCCTGCCACAGCCACAGGTTATAAAGTTATAAAGTACGTCTGGTTCAGTGGATACAGACAGACTGATACATTCTGCCAAGCTAATTTATACAGTATTAAAGCACTAAAATGGAGCAGCTGAGTAAAAGCTGAGCTGACTAAAAGGGTTCTCAGTCAATTCAGCTTCTGGCAGACAAACTGACTGGGAATGAAAACGGGAGCAGACGAATCGAGCGTCATACTCTCATAATGTACATGTACATAATACAATGTAATCACGCTGTGTAGTGTACTGCCCCCAAGATTGTTAGATTAGCTACGAGCGAGTCACCAATGCGACACTTTATCGCCGAACTGGTGTCCGTCTTAGCAAACTGTTGCGCAGTTGGCGACTCCAGTCTCCAGCTGCCAGGCCATGTCAACCAAGCTGATTCGTATTGCCCGCAGCTGGTGCTGATGCTGCTGACGCTGTAGGCACTGTAATACTGGAGAGGAAAGGCACGCACTCGCATTTTATTGACTGCCTGCCGGCTGATGCAGCTGACACCCTTGACACTGCCAATGATGCGACCTATACATTCGTGTCAAAGCCCTGAAACCCACCCTGTAACATTGTCTCGATCATGCCTGACTGGCTTGACTGTAGTAGCTACAGTTGTAGTACTGTAGTAGACTAATAGTACAATGAGAAGACCAGCACAGCAGACGAAATGTTCATTTAGATATTTGCTGACGAGCTGACTGCAGATGAATTGGTAGCAGACAAATTGACTGGATTACAACGGAAAGCTATTGTGCTGAAAAGTGGACACAGTGAACAAGTAAATGAATCAAATAATGCAGGTAAACTGTAAAGGTAGATTCAATTGCTGAATTCGGGCATGGCCTTTTCAAAAATGAAAGTACATGATTTAGTAACATATTACTTAGTAAAGCATTGATTCATTACATTACAATTGTCAGATGGACTACAAAAAAGTTTTTAATGACTTTAGCATGAAGATAGAAGATAAGGATTGACAGGAGCTACATCGATTTTTGACAACCAGAGTGGTACTTTAGAAGACCCATTTTCATGGAAATAATGGTCAACTATTTGCATACTACTTATAGTAGAAAGTCAAAAATCTTACTAATTATAGTATACAAGTATTACTTTAACATGAAAGTAATACAAATTAAGGTTAATAGAAAGAATACCATGATAAAGCCAAAAAGTGGTACTCTAGAAAAAAAAGTTTTCTTCCCTTTTTCTGTCTTAATCCCCAGATATCTGCATATATAGAACAGTAAATATGTACAAAAATATCAGAAAATGTTATGGTAACAAAAATCTACAAAATAACACCTAAAACACTAAAATCGGTTATGAAATAAAAAAGTTACAGACATTTTACTGCAAAAAACATGCTTTTTTGCCCAAAAATGGCACAGTTTTTAGTGTATTTGAGATAGGAAAAAAACACCATTTTTTCGAAATGAAAAACTTCATAACTTTTTTATTACTTGATCAATTTTTAAAAGTCTAGTGTCATTTCACTCATAATACCCAGGGCTGCAATATGGCTTGATTAAAAATTTGGATTTTGAAAAAAAAATTTTCTCACTGGACCCCCTAACTCAAGTCTTTCAAGACTAAAATAAAAAATGAAGCAGAATAATATTTATTGATTTCTTCCTTGACACTATTTAATTAAGTTAGAAAAAATAAAAAGAGCCTAGTCTATTTATTTTTGGTTGGTTGAAGGAACTTCTGATAAAATAATATAAAGGCAAAACAAATTGAGTCTTATTGTAATATTATTCTATTCCAGAAAATTTCTAGGATACAATGTATAATAATATAGAAATAGACAATAGTAGGTAAATTAAATGTAGGCCTAGCTATTATTACAAATGAAGTTGTAAAAGATGCAGTTTAATTTATTCTTATGGTTATAGCAATAATAGATAGAGTTTACAGCAACATGGACCATAGTTAGTTATGGTTATGGACTTATGTCAATGCCAATGGTCAATTGAAATATATACAGTTTAAAAAGCCGTTAAATTATCAGGACCAAAACAGTCCTGATTTAAAACGGCTTGATAAGCACTAACACATACGATAGTTGACTATTAAAGTACTTCAACAGAGTAGTGCTGCTCAGCAATCAGGACGTCTGGTCTTTTAAAGAAAAATGTGTGCAGCCTTAGTTCGTAGAAAATAGATTGTTTGAAATTTTATGCAAGCGTTCGATCGATACGAATATCATTTCCAAGGAAAATATTTCAAATTACATTTAACAATTATTTTAAACAGGAAATTGTTGCAAAAAAACGAAAAAAATTATTACACTTTGTTAAAGTGTTACTTAATTTTGACAATGCATATTTACAGGAACGTGGAATGAAGATACATTTTTTATAACCCTTTGCTCCAACAAGCATTGATTGGCTTAATTTGATTATATTAGTATAGTAGTTGTGGTTTAAATTAAAATTAAAATAAAACCTATTTCAGAAAACCTTTGAAAGTCAACTGATCTCAGTTTACTGACATATCTTGATTTATTAGTTGCCTTTTGCCCACTTTTTGTCCCACCTAGACCTGGCCGTCTCACCGTCTGTGCTGTGCTGAAAATTAAGTTAAAAAGCTTTTGCTGTTGCCTCAACTTGGCCTTAATTTCATTGTTTTTAATCAATACCATTGTACCATAAATTATATACATGCTAGAGAATGACAGAAGAACTTGATGCTCTTAAAAAAGTTGAAGATGTTTCAGAGTGCATTAAGCAACTTGCATCATCGAATGATCCAACAAAACTTGATGCTGCTGACAAATTGTTAAAAAAACTTGAGGATGGATCTGAGGATCTGAGAACAAGTAAGTATATATGTTTTAAATTTACTTTTATTCCTTGGATTTTGTTTTGACTAAAGGTATATTGATTTGGGTCAACTAAGTGTTACATTGCAATCGGCAATATGCTTTATGTATTGGATAATTTATCTAAATTCTAGGTCTGATGTAAAGTAACAACATTATTATCTTTTCTATACAACTATAGTCTATTGTTTCTTGTTGTATCTTTTTAAAATGGTGTCTAAACTTTAAATCACTAATTGATATTCCCTAAAAATTCTTGGTTAGGCCTGTGCTATAATTATCAAAACTTTAAACTTGCTTTTGATATACATTTCAACCAAGATTATGCCTAGATGCTATACTATTATACTAGAATCATAAAAGCTATTGGTAATCTTGCTATGAATCTAGGTATAATACTATAAATCCTTGTGCATATTCTTGCTCTATATATAAATGCATCATTGAATTTTTCAGTGCCTTTAAAATCCAAACTGACCATCACCCTTATCACTTCAGAAACCAATAGGACAGTAATCACAAAAGACTCATCAAATGGAAATGCATCAGGTATGTAATGTATTTTTCATTTAAATTCAAATTCTACTCACAGTAGTGTCGTCTGCTATTGCTTGTTATTTCTGTAGCCAATGCCACTGAGTCGGCAGCTTTCATGCGCGAGATTGAGCGCGACGCTGCCGAGCGCGCCGATAGGCGCGAGCGAAATCGGCGCCGAGCAGCTGAATGGAAAGACCGCGGCAACGCGCAGTTCAAACTGGCCAATTATGACCAGGCCGTGGACTGCTACACCCGCGGCCTGGCCATCGCCAAAGACTTTGAGCTGCTCTATCAGAACCGAGCCAACTGTTACGTCAAGCAGGGCCGCTTCGAGGAGGCTCTGGCGGACGCCGAGGCCGCCATCTTCCTCACCAGAGAGAAATGCGCCAAGCCGTTCTTTCACCAGGTGCGTTGCAGATCTGAGCCTACAAATTTATGTGGCCGCGCCACGCAATCGAAACCAGGGATTTTTACTATGAGGGTTCCGATCCGATGAGAGTAGAATACATGTAAATGTGAGATCTTCCGGAGAAAGTAGAATAGATGTAAGATCTACCAGAGAGAGTAGAATAGATGTGAGATCTACCGGAGAGAGTAGAATAGATGCAGGATCTGCCGGAGAGAGTAGAATAGATGTAAGATCTACCGGAGATAGTAGAATAGATGTAAGATCTACCGGAGAGAGTAGAATAGATGTAATATCTACCGCAGAGAGTAGAATAGATGTAAGATCTACCGGAGAGAGTAGAATAGATGTAAGATCTACCGCAGAGAGTAGAATAGATGTGAGATCTACCAGAGAGAGTAGAATAGATGTGAGATCTACCAGATAGAGTAGAATAGATGTGAAATCTACCGGAGAGAGTAGAATAGATGTGAGATCTACCAGAGAGAGTAGAATAGATGTGAGATCTACCGGAGAGAGTAGAATCAAAGCGGCTAAATCAAAGAGCTTCTCAACCGCCATCCAAGGCCAAGGCTCTAACCGGTTTAAACCGGCTGTCCGAGGCCCGCGAGGCCTACAGCCGAATGTCATCCTGTTCGGACGCGGCTCCCGGCCACGCCGATCGCTGCCTGGCCGACCTGGACCGGCTGTCGGCGGCTCGCGAAGCCGAAGCTCGCGCCCTGGAGGAGTTCAGCAGCGGCGGAGGGAACTCAGTGGAGATGCTGATCTACCGGCTGGCCAGGGGCGACCAGCCGACCGCCTACTACGCCGCCGGGATGCGCTGCCTCGCCGCGCTGCTAGTTGGCGCCAATGAGCGCGCCCTATTCCGAGCTAAGAGCGGCTTCAGCCTGCTGAATAAGCAGCAGGTGGTGGTCACTACGCTGGCCGTTCCGCTCGAGAGCATGACTGATGCTCAGGTGGGCATTGTTTATCCAGATTAGGGTCGCGTCAAAAAAGGTCACAGATATTGTCGGGTCAAATAAGGTCACGGATACGGTTAGGTCAAGTCAGATACCATAAAATACGAGATATCGTCGCTTCAAGTCACAAACTGATGGGGTTAGGCCAGATTAAATAATCACAGGTAGGGTTAAGTAGCCAGGGAGAAAAGTCTCAGAAGTATAGTATATCCAGATCAAATAATGTCACGAAAATCGTTAGGTCAAATAAGGTCACGAAAATGGTTAGGTCAAATAAGGTCACGAAATATGGTTAGGTCAAATAAGGTCACGAAATATGGTTAGGTCAAATAAATTCAGGAAAATGGTTAGGTCAAATAAGGTCAAGAATATGGTTAGGTCAAATAAGGTCAAGAATATGGTTAGGTCAAATAAGGTCACGAAAATGGTTAGGTCAAATAATGTCACGAATATGGTTAGGTCAAATAAGGTCACGAAAATGGTTAGGTTAAATAAGGTCACGAAAATGGTTAGGTCAAATAAGGTCTCGAATAGGGTTAGGCCAAAGCCAGGTCATGCGATACGATCAGGTCCGGCCTTCCCTCTCCTCAGCTGGATCTGCTCACCGCCTCACTGATTCTGGCCGCCACCGTGGCCGAGGAGGAC
The DNA here is from genome assembly GCA_002269645.1 of Macrostomum lignano. NCBI lineage: Eukaryota > Metazoa > Platyhelminthes > Macrostomidae > Macrostomum > Macrostomum lignano. The sequence continues at coordinate 550,582 of NIVC01000237.1, forward strand.
TCTGAGAACTGCCACCAGCTGGCCCAGCTGAGCAAGCCCGGCCAGCTCGCCGCCCGCGCTGTCGATGTTGTCGCCTTCAACGGCGCTTCGCCATCCGCCTCGGCTGCTCGCCAGGCCGCGCTGGACGCCCTGTCGAAGATCGGGCAGCTCGCCTGCGACCGCCTCTGCGGCTGCTGCGCCGAACCAGCCGGTCTGGTGGCTGCCCTGCTGCGCCAGACTCAGCGCCAGGCGGCCCAGACGGCGCTGGCATCGGCGCACCTGTTCAGCCAGCTGGCCGGCTGCGTCCGGCTCCGGGAGCGGCTGGAGCGGGCGGCGCCGAACGCCTTGGCTGGCATCGCCCAGGCCGGCGAATCGTTGGTGTCCGCCGGCGCCTCGGAGAGTCTGGCCGCCTTCTGCATGGCCGTTGAAGCGCTTCGCCGATTGATGGCCGGCTGTCGGCCTCTGCGGCAGGCCGCCGCCGCAAGACGGGCTTTCCTGACCGCCTGCTGCACCGCCTTGGAGCGGTACGCGCCGGACAAAGAAGAGGACTGCGGAGGCGAGGTGAGCAGATTGTGCTGAGTCAGAATGGGTCAGTCTGGGTCAGGTTAGTTCATTCTGAGTCAGGTTGGGTCAGGTTGGGTCAGGTTGGGTCATTCTAAGTCAGGTTGGGTCAGGTTAGGTCATTCTGATTCAGGTTAGGCCATTCTGAGTCAGATTGGGTCATTCTGATTCAGGTTGGGTCATTCTGAGTCAGGTTGGGTTTGTCTGAGTCAGGTTGGGTCAGTCTGGGTCAGGTTGGTTAATTCTGAATCAGGTTAGGTCATTCTGATTCAGGTTGGGTCATTCTGATTCAGGTTGGGTCATTCTGAGTCAGGTTGGGTTTGTCTGAGTCGGGTTGGGTCAGTCTGGGTCAGGTTGGTTAATTCTGAATCAGGTTAGGTCATTCTGATTCAGGTTGGGTCATTCTGATTCAGGTTGGGTCATTCTGATTCAGGTTGGGTCATTCTGAGTCAGGTTGGGTTTGTCTGAGTCGGGTTGAGTCAGTCTGAGTCAGGTTGGTTAATTCTGAGTCAGGTTAGGTCATTCTGATTCAGGTTGGGTCATTCTGAGTCAGGTTGGGTTTGTCTGAGTCAGGTTGGGTCAGTCTGGGTCAGGTTGGTTAATTCTGAGTCAGGTTGGGTCAGTCGGGGTCAGGTTGGGTCATTCTGAGTCAGGTTGGGTCATACTGAGTCAGGTTGGGTCATTCTGAGTCAGGTTGGGTCATTCTGAGTCAGGTTGGGTCATTCTGAGTCAGGTTGGGTCATTCTGAGTCAGGTTGGGTCATTCTGAGTCAGGTTGGGTCATTCTGAGTCAGGTTGGGTCATTCTGAGTCAGGTTGGGTCATTCTGAGTCAGGTTGGGTCAGTCTTGGTCAGGTCGAACTACCATTACTATTGGACGTGTGGGTCATAGTGTTTCTGATTGGGTCAGATTGGGTCAAGCTTGGATTTTTGAGTTTGGTTTCAAGAGTCGAGTTTGCTCGAGCTGGGTCAGGCCAGGTGTCAATTGGTCAATCCGATCCGCCACCGCAGCTGCAGCAGTCGGCCGCGGCCGAAGTGGCCGCCCTGCTCGCCTCGGCCAGTCTGGAGGCCACCCCGGCCGTGTCCGGCGCCGCCGTCAGGCTGGGCGAGCTGGCGCTGCGCCTGGCCAGCCGGCCGTCCGTGGCGCCGCAGCTGCGCGAGTTCAGCCTGGCGCTGCTGGCCACTCTGGCGCCGCGCTCAGTAGAGCTGGCGCGCCAGATCGGCGCCGGTAGCTGGGCGCCAAGCCTGCTTAGCCTGTCGGCGCGCGTGCTGGCCAGCCCGGACCACCCGTGCGCAGCTTCGGTTCTGCGCGTCCTGGCCGCTGTGCTGGCGGCCCAGCCGGAGGCGCGCGGCCAAGTAGGCGACGATCCGCAGTGGCTGGAGCTGCTGCTGGAGCTGCTGCACTCGCGGGCCGACTGCCTGCTGGGCAACGCGGCGCTCTGCCTGAGCCACTGCATCGAGGACACGGCGGCTGCCGAGCTGCTGGCCCGCACCGACATTGTCCGCCTGCTGCTCTGCCGCATGCGCGACTGCCGCGAGCGCGAGGCCAAGGCCAACTGCGCCATCCTGTGCGGCAAGCTGGCGCAGGCGCACCACGGACACAGGGAGCGGCTGGGACAGCTGGATGGGATTAATATCCTCAACTCTGTCATCACCTGTAATAATATCAAACTATAACTTCCGCTTTTTGAATTCCCCAAATTTTCAAATCTTCCGTAACTTTTCCCAATCTAAGTTCTCTCAAATTGGGATTTCTTGCTTGGTCTGCAGTTTTCCCTATTGGAATTCTCCCAGTTTGGGATTTCTTGCTTGGTCTGCAGTTCTCCCCATTGGAATTCTCCCAGTTTGGGATTTCTTGCTTGGTCTGCAGTTTTCCCTATTGGAATTCTCCCAATTTGGGGTTTCTTGCTTGGCCTGCAGTTTTCCCTATTGGAATTCTCCCAATTTGGGGTTTCTGGCTTGGCCTGCAGTTTTCCCTATTGGAATTCTCCCAATTTGGGATTTCTTGCTTGGTCTGCAGTTTTCCCTATTGGAATTCTCCCAATTTGGGATTTCTTGCTTGGCCTGCAGTTTTCCCTATTGGAATTCTCCCAATTTGGGATTTCTTGCTTGGTCTGCAGTTTTCCCTATTGGAATTCTCCCAATTTGGGATTTCTTGCTTGGCCTGCAGTTTTCCCTATTGGAATTCTCCCAATTTGGGATTTCTTGCTTGGCCTGCAAGTTTTCCCTATTCAAATTCTCCTAATTTGGGATTTCTGGCTTGTTCTGCAGTTTTCCCCATTAGAATTCTCCCAATTTGGGATTTCTGGCTTAGCCTGCAGTTCTCCCCATTAGAATTCTCCCAATTTGGGATTTCTGCCTCTATCTGCAGTTTTCCCAACTTAAAGTATAAACTCCAGCTTTCATTTTTAATTGTGGTCAGAATTATTGAGAAAAATCTGAAACCGGACATTTTCGCCTCACAACAGAAACTGCATTGATGTATGAGTAATGCTTTGTTTATGAGTACATGGAAGCCTGTCGTTTGTAAACCAAAGCTCCGTTCCACTGTCCCTCACCAGCGCATGTACTTTGACATTTTTTAATTGTTTCAATTTTTAAAATAGTTTTTATTTCTGTTTTCTTAATTGAATTTCTTGTAAAAGATATTCTAAAAATCTAAATATTCTGAACCACGAGACGCTACTGAACACGGCACTGAGTGAGTAGTATGCCAAGTTTTACTCCACCCAGAATTGTAATAAGAAGATCACAATTTCAGCCAATGCGCGAGGGCTGCCTTCCATTCTATATTTTTTAATTCCGTACAAACTGGTCCTCCAGTCTGCCTGCCGGTCTTTAGGGGAGAAAAATCCCCCCTTCTGCTGAGCAGCGAGCTGTGGAGCCGGGAGCTGGGCGGGGATTTTTGTGCAACTAAAGCAGATCTCGCCAAGTACTGCAGGCACAATGTGGAGGGGTTGGGCAGAAGTGCAATAGAAGCAGAGATTTGCAGCCGGCAACGCCCCTTTTATTTTCTCCTGGGTAGAAAATTCAAGCCTAAGCCAAATAAGTCAAGCATTGCTTCAATTCTCCCAAAAAAGCGGCAGTTGTTCCTCTCTGCTCAGGACTCAAAATGTGAGCACTCTTAGTTGCCATGTGCCCAGAGCCAGACTATGGAATCGTTTGGGGGAAGTGTGCTCCTCCTCCTGTGTCAGACCCGCTCCCCGCTCGTTAAAGCAGCAATAAAAGCACACGAACTGGGATTCTTCCCCAGCCACTGCGTATAAATGCCGACCGCTGCTTGGTCGAGGCAGAAGCAGAAAGACAAACAGAAACCAGCAACAGCACCAGGGCAGAAGAGCATCAAGAATGCTGCCGGTTGGTAGCGGAGGCGACAGCGGCTCCAAAGACGGCTCCAGCGGCGGCGGCAACGGCGAGCGTCTCTGGAGAACCACGGCCCAGTCAATAGACCCTGCTAGAGAGATGACAAAGAAGGTCACGTTTTCGGTGAGCAATTAAAGAATCGCCCTCCAAACCCCCTTGAGAATCGCCCTCCAACTCCCCTTAAAAATCGCCCTCCAAACCCCCTTGAGAATCGCCCTCCAACTCCCCTTAAGAATCGCCCTCCAAACCCCCTTGAGAATCGCTCTCCAAACCCCCTTGAGAATCGCCCTCCAAACCCCCTTGAGAATCGCCCTCCAAACCCCCTTGAGAATCGCCCTCCAAACCCCCTTGAGAATCGCCCTCCAAACCCCCTTGAGAATCACCCTCCAAACCCCCTTGAGAATCGCCCTCCAAACCCCCTTGAGAATCGCCCTCCAAACCCCCTTGAGAATCGCCCTCCAAACCCCCTTGAGAATCGCCCTCCAAACCCCCCTTGAGAATAGCCTGTTTTACCTCCATGAAAATCGCCCTCCAAACCCCCTTAAGAATCGCCCTCCAACTCCCCTTAAGAATCGCCCTCCAACTCCCCTTAAGAATCGCCCTCCAACTCCCCTTAAGAATCGCCCTCCAACTCCCCTTAAGAATCGCCCTCCAACTCCCCTTAAGAATCGCCCTCCAACTCCCCTTAAGAATCGCCCTCCAACTCCCCTTAAGAATCGCCCTCCAACTACCCTTGAGAATCGCCCTCCAACTCCCCTTAAGAATCGCCCTCCAAACCCCCTTGAGAATCGCCCTCCAACTCCCCTTGAGAATCGCCCTCCAACTCCCCTTAAGAATCGCCCTCCAAACCCCCTTGAGAATCGCCCTCCAACTCCCCTTAAGAATCGCCCTCCAAACCCCCTTGAGAATCGCCCTCCAACTCCCCTTAAGAATCGCCCTCCAACTCCCCTTAAGAATCGCCCTCCAACTCCCCTTAAGAATCGCCCTCCAAACCCCCTTAAGAATCGCCCTCCAAACCCCCTTGAGAATCGCCCTCCAAACCCCCTTGAGAATCGCCCTCCAAACCCCCTTGAGAATCGCCCTCCAAACCCCCTTGAGAATCGCCCTCCAAACCCCCCTTGAGAATAGCCTGTTTTACCTCCATGAAAATCGCCCTCCAAACCCCCTTAAGAATCGCCCTCCAACTCCCCTTAAGAATCGCCCTCCAACTCCCCTTAAGAATCGCCCTCCAACTCCCCTTAAGAATCGCCCTCCAACTCCCCTTAAGAATCGCCCTCCAACTCCCCTTAAGAATCGCCCTCCAACTCCCCTTAAGAATCGCCCTCCAACTCCCCTTAAGAATCGCCCTCCAACTACCCTTGAGAATCGCCCTCCAACTCCCCTTAAGAATCGCCCTCCAAACCCCCTTGAGAATCGCCCTCCAACTCCCCTTGAGAATCGCCCTCCAACTCCCCTTAAGAATCGCCCTCCAAACCCCCTTGAGAATCGCCCTCCAACTCCCCTTAAGAATCGCCCTCCAAACCCCCTTGAGAATCGCCCTCCAACTCCCCTTAAGAATCGCCCTCCAACTCCCCTTAAGAATCGCCCTCCAACTCCCCTTAAGAATCGCCCTCCAAACCCCCTTAAGAATCGCCCTCCAAACCCCCTTGAGAATCGCCCTCCAAACCCCCTTGAGAATCGCCCTCCAAACCCCCTTGAGAATCGCCCTCCAAACCCCCTTGAGAATCGCCCTCCAAACCCCCCTTGAGAATCGCCTGTTTTACCTCCATGAAAATCGCCCTCCAAACCCCCTTGAGAATCGCCCTCCAAACCCCCTTGAGAATCGCCCTCCAAACCCCCTTGAGAATCGCCCTCCAAACCCCCTTGAGAATCGCCCTCCAAACCCCCTTGAGAATCGCCCTCCAAACCCCCTTGAGAATCGCCCTCCAAACCCCCTTGAGAATCGCCCTCCAACTCCCCTTAAGAATCGCCCTCCAAACCCCCTTGAGAATCGCCCTCCAACTCCCCTTAAGAATCGCCCTCCAACTCCCCTTAAGAATCGCCCTCCAAACCCCCTTGAGAATCGCCCTCCAACTCCCCTTAAGAATCGCCCTCCAAACCCCCTTGAGAATCGCCCTCCAACTCCCCTTAAGAATCGCCCTCCAACTCCCCTTAAGAATCGCCCTCCAACTCCCCTTAAGAATCGCCCTCCAAACCCCCTTAAGAATCGCCCTCCAAACCCCCTTGAGAATCGCCCTCCAAACCCCCTTGAGAATCGCCCTCCAAACCCCCTTGAGAATCGCCCTCCAAACCCCCTTGAGAATCGCCCTCCAACTCCCCTTAAGAATCGCCCTCCAAACCCCCTTGAGAATCGCCCTCCAAACCCCCCTTGAGAATCGCCTGTTTTACCTCCATGAAAATCGCCCTCCAAACCCCCTTAAGAATCGCCCTCCAATTCCCCTTAAGAATCGCCCTCCAACTCCCCTTAAGAATCGCCCTCCAACTCTCCTTAAGAAATTACGCTCTCCAACTCCCCTTAAGAATCGCCCTCCAACTCTCCTTAAGAAATTACGCTCTCCAACTCCCCTTAAGAATCGCCCTCCAACTCTCCTTAAGAAATTACGCTCTCCAACTCCCCTTAAGAATCGCCCTCCAAACCCCCTTAAGAATCGCCCTCCAATTCCCCTTAAGAATCGCCCTCCAACTCCCCTTAAGAATCGCCCTCCAACTCTCCTTAAGAAATTACGCTCTCCAACTCCCCTTAAGAATCGCCCTCCAACTCTCCTTAAGAAATTACGCTCTCCAACTCCCCTTAAGAATCGCCCTCCAACTCTCCTTAAGAAATTACGCTCTCCAACTCCCCTTAAGAATCGCCCTCCAACTCTCCTTAAGAATCGCCCTCCAACACCCCCTTGTGAATCACTGAACCAACTCGTACTCAATTATCATGAACCCCACAGCACGAAAGCCAGACTCCAACATCATCGGACAACCTGTACTTTATATTCAATTTCTTCGAGACCATCACTCCGCCTCCGAGCTTTCGCACCTTTAAAGAGGGTTTTCAGCACGTGTCCAAAGTGATGGAGCTGCATCCGCAGTTTCTCAACGGGCTGCTGCTAAAAAATGTCGAGCCGTTCGGTTTGTGAAAAAAATTAAAACTACCTGATGATATTGGCCTGTAACTAGAGGCTGCTATCAGATTCTTAGAATCACCGTCCACTTTCTAGAATCACTCTCTAATTCCAAGAATCATTCTTCGATTTCTAGAAACACTGTCTAAATCTTAAAAAAGCTCTTCGATTCCTAGAATCCCTATCTAATTCTTAGAATCACTCTCTAAATCCTAGAATGGCTCTCCGATTCCTAGAATCCCTATCTAATTCTTAGAATCACTCTCTAAATCCTAGAATGGCTCTCCGATTCCTAGAATCCCTATCTAATTCTTAGAATCACTCTCTAAATCCTAGAATGGCTCTCCGATTCCTAGAATCCCTATCTAATTCTTAGAATCACTCTCTAATTCCTAGAATCACTTTGCAATTCCTAGAATCACTCTCCAATTCCTAGAATCACTTTGCAATTCCTAGAATCACTCTCCAATTCCTAGAATCACTCTCCTATTCCTAGAATCACTCTCCAATTCCTAGAATCACTCTCCAATTCCTAGAATCACTTTGCAATTCCTAGAATCACTCTCCAATTCCTAGAATCACTCTCCAATTCCTAGAATCACTCTCCAATTCCTAGAATCACTCGCTAATTCTTGGAATCACTCCCCAATTCCTAGAATCACTCGCTAATGCCTGGAATCACTCCCCAATTCCTAGAATCACTCTCTAATTCCTGGAATCACTCCCCAATTCCTAGAATCACTCGCTAATTCCTGGAATCACTCCCTAATTCCTAGAATCACTCTCTAAATCCTAGAATAGCTTTTAGATTCCTAGAATCCCTATCTAATTCCTAGAATCACTCTCAAGTTCCTAGAATCACTCTCCAATTCCTAGAATCACTCACCACTTCCTAGAGTCACTCTCTAATCCCTGGAATCACTCTCCAATTCCTAGAATCACTCTCCAGTTTATATTTTTTGGTAATCAAGCACCCTTTATTTCGCCAAGACCCGGCCATCTCTTCATCTCACTCCCCAGACCGATTTCCCTACCTGAGCTACTCGGTTTTTTACGTGCAGCCGCCGACCAGCAACTTCATTCACGACCCGACCTGGGTGAAGGTGATTCGGGAGGGTCACGGTGACAACCAGGTGCATCATCAAGGTGAGCGATTTTCTTACATGCATGTGTAAATATTGGATGGCCAACAGTCACTCTATAGACACTCCAATAATCACTCCATAGACACCCCAATAATCACTCCATAGACACCCCAAAAATCACTCCATAGGCACCTCAATAATCACTCCATAGACACCCCAATAATCACTCCAAAGACACCCCGAAAATCACTCCATAGGCACCCCAAGAATGACTCCATAGAACCCCAATAATCGCTCTCCGGACACCCAAAAAATCTCATGGCTTCCTCGTCTCCTGAACAGCCCAAGCTTGGTCTCATTCCATCAATGCACCACCCGAATGCTCAGGCGGCTTCAGCGAGCTGCACACCATCTGGATGGACCCGAACGATTCCGGCGCTTCCAACCGCTGCCGACGCCCGTTGTCGCCAGCCTCGGCCTACATCGTTGTCAGCTGCCGGTTGCTAGGCAACGCCAAACAACTCGAAGCCAACTGGCGCCAATGGAGCGGCGCCGAGTTCATCCTGCGCAGCCTGCAGCCGCGCCAGCTGTCCAGCCTGAGGCGCATCAGCTTCTACCGCCGGGCCGTGTCCCGCTGCTCCTTCACGCACATCCTGCTGGCCGAGTTCACCGACTGCGCCGAGATCTACCGGCTCAGAAACTTCGTGGCTCTCATCAATGCCAGGCATTGTGGAGTGGCCGGCCTGTACACAGTCGAGTCACAGTTCTGCTCTCCTCAGCTCGCCGAAGATGATCAGCAGGAGCTTCTGGATCAGAACTGATTTACATTATCAGCTATAGTTATGTAGTGTGTCACCGATGGTACATGTAATTTTGAATATTTAATGGTAGTTATTCCTACAAAACGTTATATACGAGTACAGAAGATGCATCTGACTTTTCTCGTTTGTTACGGCGCAGGGATATCCTAATGGATAACTCTACTTACAAAAATTTCTATATGCTACTCTCTGTACTTTATTATACTTTGTGCGCTCTTTTATTGTATCGCAGAATTATGACTCGTTTTTTGCGACAGAGTCAGAGCGGTTGCGAAAAAGCTGGCAGTGGCCGAGAAAGCAGATCCCAATTAACCCCAACGAAGTGGAAGGGAAGGAGTAAAAGCAGGAAAGCAGAGTTAGGTGGATGCTGTCTGCAGCTGCAAAGCCAAGAAAGAAGTGGAGCGCTGGCGGCGCAACAGGGTAAAGCTGACAGAAAAGTAGCGGAGAACAGCGTCCGATCTTCAGCCTCCAAAGGCCCGAATGTCCGAGTCTGACAAGCCGATTTGATGGCAGAAGCTGGCACCCCCTCGCCGGACGCAGCCAGACACGCACGAAGGCAGCTGATGAACTGGCTGGCTGAGAGCTCGCCTCCGTGGCCGTAGCCAAAGAGCGGCGTCCTTGAGTCGTTGGCTGGTGGACAGGTGCAGGTGAGACTGCAGAGCGGTGACTCTTGAACAGGTGGCAGAAGGACGACATGCGGCGTCGACCCGAACTGGTTGGTCTTGGACTTTGGGACTTTGGGACTTTGGGACTTGGACTTTGGCAAACTTCCAGCAGCCGGATGAAGCCGATAGTCAGGCCCGCTTCCTCGTCTCGAGAATCTTCTCTTCGGGCAGCGACTTGGTACCGGTAGCGGTGCCAAGGAAGTCGATGCATTTCGTAGGCCTGACAACCGTGTCCCTTGATGGTAAAGCCGAGGCGCTGCAAGATGTCCAGCAGGCAACTGAAAGCGGCGAAAGCCTCGGACTCGGATCTCCCAGCGACTGCCCAGCCATCCAGGTAGTTCACCGTAGCAGAAAAGCCAAGCCGGTTCATGTGCCGGGTAACAGCGGCTGAAAGACGGTGGAAAACTTCGCAAGCAGCTCTGGCGCCGAAGGGAAGCCTGGTGTCGCAGCTAGAGCAGACTGTCCTGGCTGTCCGAGTCAAACCGCCAGGCGAGGCCGACGAACCCGTAGTCAGCAGGCTTGATTGGCGCGGACCGACCTGTAGGCGCTTTTGAGATCAATCTTGGTCATGTAGTGTCCCGGAAGGATATGACGGACCAGCTGCTGGACAGTGCAGTACGTGATGTACTTCTGTTGGTAGTAGCAGTCGTTGACAGACTTGCCGGTCGGATAGGACAGGTCATGGATCAAGCGCGGACCCGTCTGTCGGACTTGGGAACGGCGCCGATCGGGTTGACTTTGATTTTTTGAGGTAGCCAAGTACGTCAGTTAAAAGACTTTCAGTGCTGTCAGGTAGCCGCCGGGAATTTTTCCTTGATCAGCTTTTGCAGGATGATCGAGTTGGCCGCGATCCACTGACCAGCAGAGATACTGGACAGCTTCAGCTCCTGCTTCCTGGGTGTGAGGGAACCATTCTCCATTGTGGCGATCAACTGCTCCTGATTGGCTGAGCCGGATCCTCTGGCTAGCTTGATGTGGACTCTGATCAGATGCAACTTGCGAGTCGAAGCCTGGCAATTAGCGGCTTGAAGCTGAGCCGCCTCCCTCATCCCAGATTCAAAAACCCTCGGACAACTGCAGACCGGCATGTACTTTTTGCTCACTTGATGATGATGCTGGCTGAGGCTGAGCCGTCAAGCGCTGCTGAGTGTGAAGCCAGGGACAACTAAAACACTGTTGTCCCTGTGTGAAGCTGTTGCTGAAGATCCCGACGACGGCCTTCCCGGACTTGCAGTTCAAGCGATTTCACCTCCTGTCGCAGCGCCGCCAACCGATCGCTTCCCGCGCTCGGAGGCGCCTCTCCCGCGCTGCCGATGCCATCTCGGCGTCCGGAGCAGAAGAAGTCATCTCGGAGTTGTTGAACTCTTCGTCAGCTCGCTCTAAGCCGAGTGGCGGCAGTGGAAAAGCGCTTGGCGAGCTGTTGTTTGCGGCACGTAGTAGGCAGGCCTCCGTTTCGCAGCTCAGCCTTGAGTTGGCGCACGTTAAGTCGCTTTGGGCTGGCGGCACTCATGACAGCGGCTGAGCAAAAATTGAAAATGGCTGCCGAGACCGCGGGTGCAGACCGCGGCTTTAAACCGGACGGCCAAAACCCCTCAACCCCCGCCAGAGTATAGAGAGGCATGTACAGCTGCACCCGCCCCCCCGGCGCGCCTAACACCTTACTCAGAGAGGAACGATTGCAGTACGCTCACACAGTGTACAACCCACAGTACAATGTACATGCAAATTGTTGAGAATGTACATGTAGCTTCATCGAAAAAATTTTGTCGCAAGAGGCCCATTGATTCTATAGCTTTTTTGTTGAATAAATTTTAACTTCGTGGTTATAATTCACAATTACATGTACTTCTAGATATAAATTTGCATATATGTAAATGTCTATAACGGTCGACACACTGCATGAATTTTATTGTTAGGGTTTTTCAACCACAGCTACGTGTAGATTGAGGAAGGCATAAAGTTCAATGAAATTTTTACAAATTCTCGCAAATTAATTAATATGTTTTCTATACTATTTTTTACATTAAAATAATTTCAAAAGTGTTTTATGTTTTATACTATGTATACGCATACGCACTTCATCAGCTCTCGTAAATACCGTGCCGAGTTAGATTTCATTTATAAGGACCATAACCAATTATACATTTTTAGTTTTAAGACAAATCAAGGTCGTCCTTGCGTCTAGATGGTAACAGCATCGGGATAAGAAACCAATCATGCTACGATTTTATGAATGATAAAGTATGTTGCAGTTACTTTAAAATGATTCGTTTAGGAGTACAATACAACGATGGATCTAGCCAGACACAATAATACTAAGTCTTCTTAAATAAAGAACAAAAACATTTTACCCAATTTGGGAAAACTAATACTTTGTCTTATTTTATTTTAGATTAACCATAAAAAATTTGTTAATTCAATTACACTGGAAATGCTTTGACAACTGTATTTTACATTGGCATTCGTGTCGAGTGGCTCATTCATATTCAGAAGCTGAGCATTGCGCAGATTATTCATAACATAAGCAAATTGTTTTTATCAATTTATCCACTACCCATTATATCAATTAAAAATGAGCAAAGCAGCCGCAAAATCAACCGCACCTGCAAAAAAATCTAAGGCAGATTATGAAGGAAGGAGCAAGCCATCACAAATTCGTGAAAGCAACATTGTGGCGGCAAAGTGTAAGTTGTATTTTGTATTGGCAAAACATTTTTATTTCGCTTCGTGCCTAGTTCGTGGGATTAACGAATTAAGTGCATTAAGTTTTGAATATTAACTTTAAGTAACACTCAATACTAAGCAGCACTCAATATGACTCAGTACAATATTATTACATTACAGTGTATTTTATTACCAGCCCCTCTACAGAATAGTGCAGGCACTTATCCAGAAATTATTGAGAGGCAACCTAATACTATACTTTTAAAGATGCAAATCATCAAAATAAAGCAAAACTATAATAGCAACACCTTTAACTTAGGACAGGAAAGGGTTTTATTAAGATTCTAAAAGTTATCGACACCTGTAATTCATTTGTTGTTTAGTTTTTATAATACATATAAAATTAGACTGTCCAGTGAGATTACCGTAAGTTGAAAAAAACACGAATTTTAGCAAAAAATGATATTTTTTGTTGGCGTACCAGAAAAAAAGTATTGCACATAAAGAAAAACCAAAGTATACCCTAAAAAGTAAAGAACACTGTTGTTATTTAAAAAAAAAATGGAGACAAAACAATGCACTACAATTAATGCGGTGACCAGTCAAAGTGGATACATTTTACGGTAACGAATCGCATTGGCTCCATTTTGAAATGAAAATCACATTTCAAAAAAAGTTTTTTTTCCACAAAAGGGTACATTTTAACAAAGTTTCGCTACTAATATGCAATGTTCACATTTAAGACAAACCAGTAACTGTATTTTTGAAAGAAAAAAAGTTTTTTTATGGACTATATAAAGCGATAAAAAATTTTGTTGCCCAAAAAAAGTATTTAGTCGATCTCCGACGCACTAATTCAGTTTAATGTATGAAAGTGGCACTTCATACCAGCCGTTCGCAAAGAACTGCTTGTGCATCGGTGTTGTCCGAAAAAAGTTATTGAACTTTATATTTTTTATACTTCTACATGTATTTTGCCATTTAAAATAGAAAAAGGCTTGTCATTTTTTTTAAACAGACCGACGCAGTTGTATTTGCACATTCTTCGCCCCTATTGAAATGTAAAATAGATGAAACGTGTGCAGCCCACTCATTGTGTGTCCGTTTTGAGAAACTTTTCTTTTTGTTTTTCCTGCATTCATGTGCATGCAAACTACTTTGTACTACTTACATAGAAAATATGAAAAAAACGAATTTTTCATTACTTTTTAGTTCTTTATTGCAAAAAATAGAAAGGAGAAGTGAAACTTAATGCAGTCATGATTTATTTCAGCCTTGGGGGTCACTGTGGAGGCTTCCATTGGAAAGCTGCTGAATTTCTGACCCCCAGTAATCAGTATATAGCTATCCCAACAAGTGATCCCTGGCAGTCGCCTGGTCAGCGACTCTAACTCCCATCCTACTGCTAAATTGGCCAACATTTTACGTAGGCAATTTAATTAAGTCAATCTGTATTGAGAAGCATTTTAATTCTGAGCTACTACTACTACTAGTACTATTTATATATTTTTAACAAATAACCATTTTATTAACTACATATTATTCAGAGTTACTGAAGTTTTAACTTTAAAAAGTTGAATTTGTCCTTGAGATTCCTTGCAAGTGAGTGACTTTTTTGCAAGGTCATTTTTTACCACTAATTAAATACCTTTTCTTTAATACTACAAGTTCACTTCTTAAACAATGTCGACGTTTAAGGTGTATTTACATTTGTGGTCCTTCTTACACTTTAATTTTAAAAGCATTCATAAAATAAAAATAAACGTACTATGCAATTAGAAAGTAGAAGGTATATTGTTTTTCTTTAAGCCATTTGCCCATTTGTCATTCATTTTTTACACTTAGTATTCAATGAGGCAATGACTCCCGTTTAATTTAATTAACATTTGCTTTTTAATCATCACTGTCCCAGTCGTTGGCCAGGATGCGAAGGTCGCCGCGAATGTAGTCGCGGTACAGGTCGTAGGGCACCGGCTTTCCAGGAAAGTCGTCAAACTCGACTAGGAAGCGCTGGTCGAGGACGTCGCGGCTCAATCCTGGCGTTGGCACCTGCCGGATGATGTAGCCAGCGTTCCATTCTTCATAGTCCGCTACGTCGGAGTCTTCGTCGACGTACGCGAAGAGCATTTCGATGCGGAGACCGGCATAGAGACGCGGCAGGCCTGATTGCGTGCTGTCTGGCTGGGCATCCGCGCTGGCCTCATCACTGGAGACCGTAGCTGAAGGCCGGGCGCCGCGACCACGCCCTCGGCCTCGGCCTCCTTCACGCTGGTGTCCTTTGCCACGGCCACGTCCTCTACCGCGCTGCACACTGGCATTGGGGGGCTTGGCCTTCTTCACTGTGGAGGCAGCAGGTGGCCCGCTCGCTTTGGACAAAATGGCCTGGACGGCGGATTTGACACGTTCCTCGCGAACTTCGGATGCCAGGGTCGAGCCGGAATGTGGCGTGGCTGACTGCTGTGCTGCCTCCGTCTGCTGTGCCAGAATTTCCAGAACTTCTTCCAGATTCTGGTGCAGCTGGGCCAAAGAAAAGCGCACGCCACGAGCCGAGAAGTTAAGCAGATGGCTCTTATCCTTCGGCAGGACCATCTCTGTGATAAATGAAGTAATATTTTTGTAAATGTACACTTTTTCCACTTATATCAGACTTTTCTTTGACAAGTTACATAAAGTTACGAGCTTTTTTGGCATTTGTAAATTGTTATGTCACTGTTTTGAATAAGAAAGGTAACGCAGCTTGCTCAGACTTACTGGTACACTTGTGGAGCCGCAGTTGCGCCTTTATTGCAGTTTCCTGTTCGGCAGGCTGCAGCGATGCCAGATTACTGGCCATACCCTCTGCGGTGCGCCACATGCCTCCGTATGACTCGACGCCACTGATGGTGTTGCGCAGGTTGGCCGCACGCTGCTGCTTTTTGCGCTGCCTCTCATCGAGCTTGCGCCGCATGAGCTCCTGGCGTCGCTCACGATTCAGGGTTGCCAATCTGGCTGCCCGACTCTCCATCAGCGGCGCAAGGGCCCGGGCCCGGGTCAAGATGAGGTCCTTCTCGCCCTCGGACTTTTCCCGGAGCCAGTCGGCGGTGCGATTCTGGCCGAACAGGACGGTGGACTCCCTGGCCAGAAGCCTCATGTGCGGCTTGCCCTGGACTGAGTAGTCTAGTGCCGCAAACATTCGCTCCCCGGCGACGTTGTCCTTCGGTGCCTGTGCAGCCGCGGCTGAGTCCTCAGTGGAGAGGCTACGTAGGCGGCCGCCGTCAAGGTGGTCTGCCACTTCTCTCTGAAGCAGCACCAACATGTGGGCGCAGATGACCTGGTGTAGAAGAGAATGAAAAATAGTAGTGGAATTTTTTTCAAACAATTTCATTTATCACTGACACATAACTATTGATGTTTTTGTCTGCTTCTGTTCATAGTCCTAGCTTTTTTAACTAACCTGAAGGGCTTGGCCGACAAGGCTGTTCTCCTCCAGGGACGCCTCCGCAGTCGTCAGCGCCTCCCAGGAGGTCTGCGCGTCAGCATCCCGCAGTACGGAGTGCGCCAGCTCGGGGAACGGGCCCTGCAGCTCAACCGATGGGGCGACACTGTCGGCCGAGGCGACGCTCTGCAGCCAACGATGGGCAGTCTCATAGTGCCGATTCATATCGATCAGCGTGACGCCTGAGTCGCGCAGCAGCGTCCACAGAGGCCGGATGAGCAGCAGGTCGAGTAACCCAAGGGCACGACAGCCAGCCAGCAGCACTCCGGAGGCGAGGTCAGCTTCCACCGCAAGCAGCAGGCGGTTCTTACCCTCCGACGCGGACAGAAAGGCCGATAGCACGTCCTTCTGCCGGTAGAGAAAGCCGCCATTGGGGAAAATCACATAAAGGCGATTCCCTCTGAAGTCCTCCATTCGGAAGGCCGGCTTATCGTGAATCGCCAAGTAGGACTCCAGCGATGTAAAGACACCGCATTGCTCACTGCCTAGGTGATGAAAGGCCTTGCAAACAGTGCGGATCAGCCGCTGGGCGCCAGACTCTGCCTTTGACGGGTAAAAACCTGCACACGCAGCAGCGCCAAGGGGCCCCAACGAGGCGCACTTCTCGAAATCGAGCAGCGCCTTGTCTGCAACACCAGCCAAATTCACAATGACGTGCATGCCGCAGAAGAGGGCCACCATGCGAGGAGGCGCCGGCGCTCCCTGCCGATCGGCTAGCTGGGAGCGCATGTCGTTGAGCAGAAGCTGTTTTAATGTTCATTTTTGTACGAAAAAATGTAACAACCGTATTACTTATTATTATTATTGTGTTTCAGTTTACGTTTACTGCCGGCTTGGTTTAAATTACTAGTTATATTACTTAAAAGTTTACAAAAATAGGTGTTATAATATTAATAAGTACTAAGTAGTACTAGTAGGGCATTATTATTAATTAAGCAATTAAGTCCGAGGCCAAACGGCAAAAGGGTGTACAAACGTGAAGGCTTTTGTTGACAACGTGCCGGTCCGTCATCAGAAACTTCAGGGTCATCACCACGTTGCTCTTCATTTCCTGGCGCTCCTCGTCGCTGCGATCTCCAAGCGTGAGGGCGCAGTAGTTGTACACCAGATCGTCCATGCTGGCGTCGAACTCGCGGAAATACACTTCCGCAGTGCCGCCCTCCACCTCACGCAGCGACAGGCAGACGGTGCGGTTGGCGCCCAAGCCAGTGTCAATCTGCAAATTAGTGATTGTAATGTATTGTAAATTTAAGAATTACGTATGCATTTTTTAGCAGCAAACATTCCAACTTTTTTACTGCTTTTTGCTTTTAATACTATTGTTGTTACACTTAAACACAGCTGTTGTAATGTGTTAAACGGGTTGGGTGGTATGGGTTCTTTTTCAGGCTCACCTGGTACTCGGCATAATGACGACCCTTCTTGGAGGTGCCATCAGTCATCAGCGTCAGCGGGCGATTCGCCAATGAGGCTGCCAGGACGCTGTCCAGGCCACTGGCTTTTGCCAGGCAATTGCCCACGCTGAATGCTGTGGAAGCCACCAGTGATTTTGACGGAAGCGGCAAGACAGTGGGGCTCGCATCGAACGACGTCAGCCCAGACAGGACACACCGGATGCAGGGCGAGACATATCGAACCGGGACGTGGCAGTCCAGGACGAGATTGACGCATGTCTCGATGACCTGGTCGGAAACAGGGTCGTAAAATTGAAACTAAAAGTTAAAATATTTCAATTAAAACATGATAATTATCTTGTTTGTCATTGCCATGCTCGCCAATTGTCACGTTTTTTCTTCTATACAGTACAGTTTATAAATTATAGATACAAAAACCACCCAGTTTACAGACTAAATGAAAGGAAACAAACCTAAATGAAATTAAGCAAAACAGAGTAAGGCTGTCTTACCCGATTCGTGAACTGCATGCCACCTTGAGAAGGCCGCTTCTCCATTGTCGCCAGCCCTCTGCCCTGCGCAGCCTCTTCCAGCAACTCGGATGCCTGGTCCAGGCTGCTGTGCAGCTCGTGAATGTGGCTGCGCAGTTCGCCGACCTGCTTCTTGCTCTTCTGCAGGCCGGCATTGTTGCCGTTGAGCTGCTGTAGGCGGCTGCGCAGTGTCCTATTCGCCTCTTTTAAGCGCAATATTGTGCGCTTCTGCTGCAGGGCTGCGTCATGGGCCTTGTCCAGACGGTCATGAAGCCGGCGCAGCTGATGGGAAACCACCTTTCGAGGGAGTCGTCTGGCAAGACGGCGCTCCAGCCTCTGCTGCTCCTGCTGCTTTTCCAGCAGCTGGGCACGAAGCTCATCGATGATTTCCTTCAGAGCTGCCTCCACGCCCAACTGTTCGTCTATGGACATGCCCGACACAGCAGACGTAGCACTAGCAGCAGCAGCAGCACCGCGTCCAGGTGTGGCAGCAGCCTGAGCATCGTCAGTATTGTTGGCATCGCTGTCATCACTCTGCTGCTGCTCACCACCAGTGATATCACGCTTAGGCGTCACGGACAGCTGCTGTAGCTCCTGCAGCAGAACGTTCGGTACATCCAGGTCACCCTTGACGTAATTTTCGTACGACGAGGGCTTCCCAGCAGCCACCTCCTCATAGTGGCGCCGACGCAGGACCACAGCATTGCCCCTCTCACGTTCGACCTTGCGCAGAAGGGCCTCCTTCGAACGCAAGCTGACAGCTGTGGGGGGAAGGCCCATGGCACGCAGGAGGCGGGTCGCTCGACTGGCGCCATTCTCGCCCTTGGCCTTGGCTTTATCGACAAATTTGATGGCTCTCTCAATGGAGATGGGGATCAGGCGATCCATTGGACTTGGACAAGTGGGAGTGGGGTCAAGGACACGAGGACACTAAACTAAATAAAACAGTTCAGTTGACAATAAATCTGGCAATTGTAGAAAAGCAATTGTAGCTTTTGTATCTTCACTACTTCAGTAGCTGGAATGCAGTAAAAAGAGCAGGGGTCAGAAAGGTAAATAATAATTATAATATGTAATTATAAATGGACTAAAATGACTAACCAGTTTGACTTTCACTGTCTCAGTTACAAGTACAAGATAGTATGAACCCTAGGCCTAGCCTGGCATAGGCCAGCCAGGACTATATATATAGCTATGAGACTGTATAACTATATGTTATAGTATAAGTATAATATAATTAACATATATTATACATATAATTATATATAATGAATAATTGTTTCAACTTAACTTCTTGAGAGTTGACTGAAGTCCCCTGAGCCTAAATGACTATGTATGATATGACTATGAGTCTTGCACGAGTTATGACCATGCCTGAAGACTGAGCCTAAATCTAGTAAATGATCTTTAACTTGTTTACTTTTAAGGTTAACTTAAATTTAAAATTAAATATACACTTTTGCAAAATAATTGTGTCTTGTGAACTGATGGACAAAATCAAACAGAAAATGTGCTGCAGATATGCCAAAAAGCTAAAAAACAGTGATAAAAAGGCAACAAAAAAGTAGAAAATGTTTTCTATAACCTACATATAAAGAAAGAAGGTACACACAGTTGTAGAAACAACTGTTTGTCATATAAATGTAAAGTTTCACTGCTGAAACCAAGATATTTTTCAACTTGTAGACAAAAAAGTTCTAAAAACTTGCCCGGATGAGCCAAAAAGCTAAAATAAGTGACAAAAATAGAGATAAAAAGTTTTTAAAAAATGTTCCACCCTAAATAGAAACTCCAAAATTTATCTATGAGTACAAACCACTGTTTACCTTTAATTTGCAAAGTCTCACTACAAAAGGCAGGATAGTTTCTAACTTACTGACAAAAGAATTAAAAAATCATGCTCCGGCATATGCCATTTTTTTCAACTTTTGTAACAACATGTAAGCATATTTTTCATATCCAACCATGTAATGACAGAAAAAGCATGGCAAAAGAAGCAAAACAAGTAGATCTTTGAAATAAGACCAAAAGTAGCAAATTTGGACAAAAAATGACTATTTTACACTCTACTAAAGTACCTTTTTTCAAAACTGATATCAAAAAGGGAACAAGCCCATAGTGTAATTTTTATATCTAAAAAAACGCAAATTTTGAATCTTTAAATAGCCATAACTTTTTTATCACTTGACCAATCTTAACAATCTTGGCCATTTTGGAAATCACTCAAGACCCTCTATCATGCTAGACAAGAAAAAATAGGATACCATAAACTTTAGAAAACTCACTGGACAGCCTAATAAAATATGTATAACTTTTTTTAAATTCCGAATCATACCATGGCATAAGTGTAATATAGTATGTTAGAAAAATATAATATTTGCAATGGTATATTATTAATTTTTTTCCTAAATAGTAAAAAAGGTCATTCAACTTTGCAAGTAAATTTCTTAAGAAAATGTCTATCATAAGTCCCATAGTTCGGCTTGTGTATTAGTGTATGCCAGGTTAAATGCCAAAAAATGACAAGATCTTATTTGTATATCATGGTTTGTATGTCAATACAAAATACATATCATTTGACACAATGTATCTGCTATCATGTACCCTAGGATATATCCTGATATATATTGAAAAATAGTAAGACTAAGACCTTTGTTTCTAGACTCTAGATAATATATATGTATGCTAGAAAATTCTGGCATACAGAAGGACTTAGAGTACACTATTGGTAAACAACTTAGCATATAAAAAGGCCTAGCATCCACATTTCAGATCATATAATAGTAGTATATGCCTGAAAATTTGGGCATGCATTGGCCTTGCATGCCAAAATTAGGCATGCACAATTTTCATGTATCACTCCTGAGAAAGAAATATGCATATATACTTAGTATAAAATTTATAGAATCACATGGAAGAGTTATTAGGAAGTAGAAAAAAAAATAGAAAAAAGTTAAATTTCAAGCATAAATTTCAAACTTTCCAGTTTTTTCAAGCTTAGAATAAAGCATAAACAAAACTTTGCATGTATCAATTTTCTGCTATGAATAGTATTGCCAAAAAAGCATTAAAATCAATTAAACTATCTGATAGTAAGGGTATATTACACAATTTAAAAAAGGTCATTTATTATCAAAACTTAAAAAGGTCATTTATTGTTGCAACACTGGCATTTTTGAGAATGGGCATGCACTAAATTTTTTTGGTGTGCATTTGTAATTATTCAATTTTTGTTCAGGTGTGCACCTAGCATGATCTGGACTATGGCCTGGCATGCCTCTTAGTGTATAGCTTGGCATATAGAGATTGCCAAGAGAACAGGTAGGACCAAAAGTTCTGAGTCCCAATCAATCTACACAATTAGCATATAAAAATATTGGAAAGAATAGCCAGCCCTTTACAAAAAATGAAAAACTAAATAAGAAAAACTGGGTTAAACTTTTCTAAGAAATTCAAAGTAAAACAAAAAATAGTTAAAATGAACTTGTTGTATACAGTTTAGTAAAAAATTACCAGTTTTAATACATTAATTTTTCAAGTAATAAAATTTTGCAAGTTGATAATATTGGTCATAATTTATAATTTTTTGGCATATTTTTTATGCAATAAAAAGTTCATTGGCATACATGAGCTATGGAAACAATTTTCATTCTGGTGTATAGCTATACACAATCCTGACTATGGCCTTGTTATACACTGAGAAATCCTAGTGTACATGTTGCCTTCCAAACTATGGCATTAGTCATTTACCCAATTGTTTTACATTTATAAAGCATAGCAAACAACATATTATAAGTCTAAATATAATAGGCATTAAATATAAAATATATTACTGTTATTTTAACTAGTATATGTATTGCATATATTTCTTCTAGTTCTGGGCATTCCCAAGATTAAAAGGTCAATAGGCCTTCAGTATTTTATAAGTCAGCTTTGAGATCTATTTTAGCTCCTTTACTTTAATTTTCTATTTCTCAGTAGTATATATAGTATATGCTCTTTTTACTTCACTTTATTGAAAATTAACTAAGTTGAATTGAATTCTCAAAAATTTAATTTTACTTGGGACATTTCTTATTAATAGCTAACTTTGTTATTACTGGCAGGTGAAGTTGGTTCTCTTTGAAAATTTGAACCCATAATCTTAAAGAAGCTATTTTGTGAATAAATATTCATACATATGCAGCAGGGTCTAGGGCATCCTTGCACCATGTGCATGGGTATATAAGAAAGTTTTTGTGTGCCATGCAGTGAAGTTTTTTCTGCATGCAATATTCTACCAATGGTGAGCTATGTAGGTAAAATATATTAAATATTAGTTGTGTTAAGTAAATTTCATTAAATTTTCAATTTTAGCTGTGGCCTCTGCTATCCGTACTAGCCTTGGTCCACGGGGCATGGATAAGATGGTGAGCTTTTCATTTATATACATTTGTGAAGCAATTCTGCGACTAATTAGTTGCTTCCTGTATCCTCTATTTGCAGATCCAAGAAGGCAAGGGCGAAGTGACAATTACTAACGATGGAGCCACCATCCTCAAGCAGATGAAGGTGATCCATCCGGCTGCCAAGATGCTGGTTGAGCTGTCCAAAGCTCAGGATATTGAAGCCGGAGACGGTACCACTTCAGTGGTTGTGCTAGCTGGCAGCATGCTGGAGGCCAGTCAAAAACTGCTGTCTAAGGGCATCCACCCGACCATCATCTCGGAGTCCTTTCAGCGGGCCGCCGCACGCGCCTGCAACATTCTCGACACTCTGGCCACGCCGGTACGGGTCTCTAGCCTTGATTAGTATATAATAGCTAGTCAAATTAGCTGGTTTGATAAAAAAATACAATTAGAGGTCACAGCGCAAGTGAAGGTCATACTAGTGCGTACCGAGGGCGTACAGTGCGATTGGAGGTCATATAGCTCGATTGTGGTCATACAGTGCAATTGGGGTTCTTATATGTCGATTGGAGGTCGTACAGTGCGATTGGAGTTCATGTAAGGCGACTGGAGGCCATAAAGTACAATTGGAGGTCATAAAGTTCGATTGTGGTCATACAGTGCGATTGGAGATCATAAAGTACGATTGGAGATCATACAGTGCGATTGGAGATCATAAAGTACGATTGGAGATCATACAGTGCGATTGGAAATCATACAGTGCGATTGGAGATCATACAGTGCGATTGGAGATCATACAGTGCGATTGGAGATCATAAAGTACGATTGGAGATCATACAGTGCGATTGGAGATCATAAAGTACGATTGGAGATCATACAGTGTGATTGGAGGTCCTGCATTGAGATTCAGCTCATTTATTGAAATTAAGGGTCAGTCAGTACAAAGTAGGAAATAAGATCATCCACCCAGCATAACTCAGGGTAACCTAGTAACGCCTATTCCATTTTAAGCATTAATATGTTACCCCATATAATTCCCGTTTAACCTGCAGGTGGACATGACTGACAGGCAGATGCTGATGAAGATTGCGTCCACCTCGCTCAACTCGAAGGTTGTGTCGCAGTACTCCAGCGTCCTCGCCCCAATCGCCGTCAACGCCGTCTTGTCCGTCTGCGGCGGGCCGGACATCGTCAGCCTGAACGACATCCGCGTTGTGAAGAAACTCGGCGGCACCGTGGAGGACACGGAGATGATCCCCGGCCTTCTGCTGGACCACAAGACCTGCTCATCAAGCGGTGGAGTCCATCGGATGGAGAAGGCCCGCATCGGCCTCATCCAGTTCTGCATCTCGCCGCCAAAGACTGACATGGAGAATACCGTTGTGCTCAACGACTACACCCAGATGGATCGCGTGCTCAAAGAGGAGCGCATGTACATCTTGAACATCGTCAAGGAGATTAAGAAGGCCGGCTGCAACGTGCTGTTCATCCAGAAGAGCATCCTGCGCGACGCTGTCAACGATCTGGCGCTGCACTTCCTGGCCAAGATGAAGATCCTCGTGGTGAAGGACATCGAACGGGACGAAGTTGAGTTCATCTGCAAGACCCTCAACTGTCGGCCCATCGCCTCTCTGGACCATTTCAACCCGGACATGCTGGGCACTGCGGAACTGGTCGAGGAGGTGCAAACCGGCTTGTCTAAGATTACCAAGGTGTGGATTCAATGGCTAATCATGTTTTGTGAATGCAATATGGGGTGTGACAGTGACTGCAATATGGGGCGTGTCAGTGACTGCAGTATGGGGTGTGACAGTGACTGCAATATGTGGTGTGACAGTGACTGCAATATGGGGTGTGACAGTGACTGCAATATGGGGTGTGACAGTGACTGCAATATGGGGTGTGACAATGACTCTAGTATGGGGTGTGACAGTGACTGCAATATGGGGTGTGACAGTGACTGCAATATGGGGTGTGACAGTGACTGCAATATGGGGTGTGACAGTGGCTGCAATATGGGGTGTGACAGTGGCTGCAATATGGGGTGTGACAGTGACTGCAATATGGGGTATTCTTCACATAGCTATTCAAATTTTGAAATGTTAGCATGACACCCTATATGCGGTCAGGCCGTTCGAGAACAATGGCAATTCTAATGATGACATTTACAGACCTGTTTTGACGCTATCTATGAAACAGATTTTCATCCTTGCACTGAAATAAATAATAGTACAATATTTTATATTGAATTGTCGGAAGACACAACAGGTAACCGTTGAGATTTAAGCATCCCCTTCCGCTTCCATAATTGCCATATCCCAGGTAACGGGCATCCAGAACCAGGGCAAGACCATGTCCATCCTGGTGCGCGGCTCCAACAAGCTGGTGCTGGACGAGGCCGAACGCTCGCTGCACGACGCTCTGTGCGTCATCCGCTGCCTCGTCAAGAAGAAGTGAGTTGAATCATTTTGTTTGTGTTTGCAATAAAGCGCATCGGGTGATGATTAACACAGACCTGTTTTGATGTTCAACTTGAAAACAGACATAAATTCCGAATTTATGCTGACTCGAAATGCGCTACTGATCAACTATTTATTCCAATAGTTTTTGGATGAGAGGTGCTTTTATCATAATGATGATTACACAGACCTGTTTTGAAGCATTAACTGCTGAAAACAACTTTTTACCTTTTTCTGACTATACCGGCACCATGTAATGTACGAGCGTATGTATCTAGATAGTTTTTAGCTTTAGCCAGTAGCTGACTCAGTAGTACTGTGAGCGTTTTTGCTACATATTTAATCTGTAAAATCTCCTTCCTCAGGCAGCTCATCCCCGGCGGCGGCGCCCCCGAGATCGAGCTGTCCCAGCAGCTGACCGCCCACAGCAACACCTTGGCTGGCATCGAGCAGTACTGCGTCCGCGCCTTCGCCCAGAGCCTGGAGATCATCCCCTACACTCTGGCCGAGAACGCCGGCCTCAATGCCATTCAGACCGTCACCGAGCTGCGCAATCGCCACGCCAACGGCGAGAAAACTGCCGGCATCAACGTGCGCAAAGGCGCCATCACCAACATCCTGGACGAGAGCGTGCTGCAGCCTCTGCTGGTTAGCACCAGTGCCGTCAGTCTGGCCGCCGAGACCGTGCGCTGCATACTCAAGATTGACGATGTGGTAAGCAAATTGAGATTGAGTCTGGCTTACAAATGCTCTGATTTTATCGGTCCGTATCATTTCTTGTTGACCTCTACATAATCCTCCGTATTCTGCAAGTCGCCTCTAGATATCCCCTCTGTTCCTCTAGATATCCCCTCTGCTCCTCTAGATAATCCCCTCTGTTCCTCTAGATATCCCCTCTGCTCCTCTAGATAATCCCCTCTGTTCCTCTAGATATCCCCTCTGTTCCTCTAGATAATCCCCTCTGTTCCTCTAGATATCCCCTCTGTTCCTCTAGATAATCCCCTCTGTTCTTACAAATCATCTCTGTTCCTCCAGATGATCCCCTCTGTTCTTCTAGATAATCCCCTCTGTTCTTCTAGATAATCCCCTCTGTTCTTCTAGATAATCCCCTCTGTTCCTACAGAGAACCCCTCTGTTTCTCCAGATGATCCCCTCTGTTCCTCCAGATAATCCCCTCTGTTCCTCTAGATAATCCTCTCTGTTCCTCTAGATAATCCCCTCTGTGCCTCTAGATAATCCCCTCTGTTCCTCTAGATAATCCCCTCTGTTCCTCTAGATAATCCCCTCTGTTCCTCTAGATAATCCCCTCTGTTCCTCTAGATAATCCCCTCTGTGCCTCTAAATAATCCCCTCTTTTTCTCTAGATGATCCCCCTGTTCCTCTAGATAATCCCCTCTGTTCCTCTAGATAATCCCCTCTGTTCCTCTAGATAATCCTCTCTGTTCCTCTAGATAATCCCCTCTGTGCCTCTAAATAATCCCCTCTTTTTCTCTAGATGATCCCCTCTGTTCCTCTAGAAGATCCCCTCTGGTTATTGCTCGCGCGTTCACTTATTACTAACTCGAAAATAATGAAGGTGCCCGTCAGTGAGGCGCCTCCTCGAAGCACGCCCGAGGAGGAGCAGATGAACTGAGCTGCAGATAGATAAGCTGCATCTCAGGCTTATAATAATAGGCTGGGTAATTTGTCAATGCCTTCTTTTTGTACAGTTTAATGTTGAGTTCGTGCCATTGTTTTGTTCAAAGTTCCGAGTTGGAATTCCAAAATATTGTTGTTTTGTGTTGAGTTTTGACATTTCTCAACTGCAGTTTTGCTTTTTAAACAAAATTTTTAGAATTTTAATTTCATAACGCCGTCATCATTTTCAGATCCAGTGTATCCGAGGTTAGGCAGGCCCCGGCAAGCTCTCGCATCACTGAACTCCAGGAAGACAATGCCCCAGCCTAAGCTGTTTGTTTGTTTGGTTATAAAAGCAACTTATTGATAAAATAGGCACCTTTGCTACTCAGTTTGCTGAGCTTCTGTACCTTGTTATGCTACCCTCTTTTTTACTTTTTATAATAATAATAACAAATAGTAAGTAATCTATCGCAAGCATTGTTTACTCAGTTACAAGACGTTGCCATGGTAACTAAATTCTAAGCAGGCTATAAAAATGCACTTAATTTCAGCGTGTATTGAATGCTCCCCACTCTCAATTACTGCAATTGTCTGTCTCGATGCCAGCCCTGGCTTGAATTTTCGATCAACTTTCCTTTCCAATAAATTTTTAATGAGGAATTCTAACCGAAGGCAATGAATGCAATTTGAGTCGCAGAAGAAATCCTACTTTTTTGACGCAATTTCTTTTGCCTTTGCCTGCTTCTTCTCTCAACTGCAGCCAATATACTAGTACTAGTAGCTTCAGTGCTGGTTTCTCGTCCCCCACTTCAACATTAATTTCTTTGCTTCTGCCTTTAGTAGCAGCTTCTCCGTGTGCTTTATACATCGCGAATTGGCCGTTTAAGTGATAAATAAAACAGTTGTTAATCATATTGACAGTTAAATACACATTCTGTCAGCCTGCTCTTAGGACACAGTTTATTATCTCTATGCTGAACACATTTTTCATGATTACTTTTTCGCGATTCTTATTTCGTTATTAGTTTATAGCATTATGCTAGAAATCTAGCAATCTTCGGGGCGCCCAAAAAGCAAGGGACAGAAATTATTTATGTGAATCCTATTTGCCTTCAGTCTGAGCAATTCCCCCGTAAGTCTTGTCATCTCAGCAATTCCTCCAGTAAGCCTTGACAACTCATCAATTCCCTTAGTAAGCACCCCCCCCCAGATAGCATGAAGCTAGTAAAATAATCCCTTTTTCATCTAGTGCAGTAATCCTTTACTCATTAAGTGCCATAATCCTTTAATAAGTCATTTAATAAAAGCTTTTATAATAAAGTTTACACTATCAATATTCGAACCCAAGTCGCTACATTAGCAGTTCAGTCTGGTCATATCTAGGCTAGCTCTCATCGAATTTACAATATAAATTGTAGCACTTATAATTCAACACTCGCACCAAGTCAGTAAAAGTCACACGAAGCAGTTATGACAATCAAGTGTCAGTTTCAATTAAATTAACAATGTGCTTATCTAAATCAAGTCTCGCTCGCACTATACTTTTCATTGTTTTCAACAATTTGTAATAATTCAAGTCGGAGTTACAATTCAGTTGTGATGCGCATCAACTTTTTCAGAATCAGAATTCAACCAGTCAGGTTTTTCAGTTATCGGTTATTCTAATTTTTAACCCTAAAACTGACCCTAACCCCTAATCCTAACTCCTAACACCATGGGTGAGTCTTAGCATCTTAGCAATCCCCCCGTAAGCCTTGAACTGTTAGCAATCCTCCCAAGAGCCTTGGCATCTCAGCAACTCCCCAATGACTCAATGAGCCACAGCATTTCGCAGGTTCCCCGTGCCGTTCAGGCAACGAATCCATTTAACCAATGAAAACGTCGATTTCCGGTCAGAGAACAGGAATATACGAAATATCGGGGAGCTTATCCGAATATCAAGCGTTTATAAAGGCTGACTAGTAAAAAAATGCTAGCCAAATGTTAACGATTTAGTAGACTACTTTAAATTTAATTTAAGATAGATTCTCCACTTTGCAGCGTCCACAAAAACTGAACGCACTGGGAAAACTTTTTGTCAGCCCCGTCTGGATTGGTGTTAAATTTCAGGGTTTGCAGAGTATCAGAGTCTAAGATCAATGTTTGCATGTCACACCAACCCGGATGCCAACCTCACAAGTGAAGAAGCTGCTACATGTAGATTGCTCATTTGAGTTTCAAATAATAAAGCCTAACCTGGCTTTGGATTGGGCAAAACTGACTAAAGGAATTCGCACAATTTTATTGATACAATTCTGTATAAAAATGCACGGGTGCCAACTGCAGTATCCAGATCAGGTTCCACAAGGTAAATTCAGAGCAGCAACGCCAAGCTTTGGGACTGCTGCGGTAGTATTTAATCAATTGTGCAGAATAGTATGAGCTTTCTGTCCCTCGAAAGGCCAAGGGGTGTCTGGGACTGAAAGAGAAGCTAGGGGAGGGGGAGGAGAGAAATGGGGAGGCTACCGGTTCTACTGAGGATGCTTAGTGGTTGCCAGGGGCAACAATGAAATAAACAAAGCTCCACGGCTATTGTCTCTGTGAGGGCTTTTAGAGTCCCGCGGCGGCGGTAGTTTCCTGGCTTTCCGCAGGAGAAAACTTTCCTAATCCCTTACCTCAAGAGTCTGCATTCGACAATTGAAACTCACTACTAGCGGCTGGAGATGTTCGGCAAATTGTTGATGATGGCGACTGCGCTATCAGTGATCTTCATCGCGGCTCAGGCTGCAGGTAAGCAATATGTTATACCTTCGTAAAGCGGAATTGAGCACGTCAGGCTCTCTAACGAATTGCAGAAACGATCAAAGTCGTGTGGTTTTCGAAGTCATCGAAGACTCAAAATGAAATTCCAGAGTTCTCTATCCAGCCGGTGAGCGAACCGATTGCGAGCTCTGGCTATAAAACTTTGCCGGGTCGCAATGAGAGAGACTGCGCGATGAAGTGCGAGTTGCTGGGCAGCCTGGTGTGCTCAGCCGTCTCATTCGTGCGGGAATCTGGTCTCTGCCTGCTGTCTGCCGTGCGGAATGCCAGCTTCGGAGCTGCTGGCGGCGGCAGCCAGGTGTTTCGGCGCACTGCCGGCGGGCTGGAGCCGTGTGAGTTTGAGCTCCAATCCATTTAAATTAAGATAATGATTGAATGCCCTCATGCCGTTCTCAGATTTCATCACGATTTCATTTTTATTTAAACAGGTAGCAACTAATTGTTTTCTAGCGTGAACTCGAGGATTATAAAAATTCAGTAGTCACCCCGCACTGTTGTCTGAACAACATGATTACACGCAAGACCCCATGACATTGCATAACTAGTGCCTACACTGTCTTACTAGAAATGTTTTTTTGACTTTCCAGACATCGTGGGCGACAGGGTATTCTACCTGATTCTGCAGCGCCTCAGTGGCAACGTGAGCTTCGCCAGGAACTGGACTGAGTACGAGAACGGATTTGGAGACAGCTCTGATTTCTGGATTGGTGAGTCCACATTCGGTTTGAAGTAACCTCTGTTCGATTGTCTTGGATTTGCTCTTAACCTTCGTTTTGAAAACAAATTGAAAATTTCTTTTAGGTCTTCGCATAATTAACGAGCTGACGGGCAGCACGCCCAGGCTTCTGAGAGTGGAAGCTGTGACCTGGGCAGGTGTTTTCTCTGCATGCGAGTACACCAACTTCACCGTGGCGGGTGCCAGCACCAACTACGCCATGACCTTCGGTTCGTACATCAACTCAAACATGAGCTCGGACTCGCTGACCTACCACAAAGGCATGCAGTTCTCCACCACTGACCGGGATAACGATCATCGCAGCTCTTCCTGCTCTAATACTTATGGATATGGCGGCTGGTGGTTCTACAGTTGCTTTATTGCTAACCCGACCGGCCAGTTCCGCTACTCCACTGCATCCGACTCAACAGGCATGATTTGGAAAGGTGCAGCCACATCGTCAAGCTCAGAACCACTGAAGAGCATTCGGCTTATGGTTCAGCTGGTTTGATGAGGCCTGCAGCCGGCCGCGGTAGATGATGAATACGGAAAATTATCTGAGCTGAACTTTGATCTCGTTGAAGAAATTGAACTGTGTTTTTTGAGTGAGTAGTCTGTTTGTTAAGTTGTCAGAAAATCGAATGCTGTTATTGCTTTGGTAAACATTTATTGATGATTTAAACAAAATTGTTTCTGTAAAACAGTCAAGAGTCTTTTTACGTAGCGAACTTGTCAAGAATTTCAAATTCGGTACTTTTTAGAACAATAAAATTTTTCCTTGTTATAAATTCTCTTTGTTATAAGCATATGCGTGATATATATATTTTCTACCATTATACAAAATTATCTTCTTTGAAATTCCAGTTTTATGCTCTGACTAATCGATTGTGACAAATTTAATTTCTGGAAAAAAGCAAGTTTCCCTGCGACTATACCCTACACCACCTTAATAAATCCTATACGTCCGACACGCTTTCCTACATCGGTTCTTATTTGACTACAAAAATCAAGTGGCTTATAGGTAGTGTTCGTCTTGGTTTTTTCATCAAGGACCATACTATGAGTACATAAGGGTTACTTCGAGCTCAAAGAAGCACCGGCAGCAAAAAGAGTTGTAACATTCCCTCCATAACTCCTGAGCTGAAATCATACACAAAACTCACTCACACGAGCCACCATCTTAGTCAGAGCTGGCCCTTTGATCCTGCAGCCTAATCTTTTAAATTTTTCTCATTGATTTGCAGACCACCTACCAATCAAAAGGCGGCTCACTGGAGCAGTGAGAAGTTAAATGTCTCGGCATGGTTGAGGCTATCAAATAACCAACAGTGACGTAAATGGATATCGATTGGGCCAGGGACTTATAAAATACGAGCGTATGCTATCTGGAGTGGAAATTACTGATGTCTCTGACATGGATGGACAGGATTATCGATTGATGCCACTCATCATTTTGGGGGCATAGCTTGGGCTATCCTCAGCAACAGTCCAAACTGAGAAAAAAACAATTGAATTTTGAGGGCCTGCGTTTCCAGCAAGAATACTATGGCAGAGGTCTACGGTTGGGCGATTCCGTGGTCGGCTGCTCTGCTCATCTCATCCAGCAGGTTAGGCTGCTGGTTGAAGAATTTCTTACAGCCTCAGCAGAGGTATTGCAGGCCGCGTGACTCCTGCCCAGGAGCCTTATGACTGCGTATTGATTATTTGGAGCCTTCCACAGCCTTGCCGGAGAAGCCGCTGGGTCACTGGCGCCAAAACCTCCTCCCAACTCATCTAAGAACAAGGGAAGGCTCCTCCTGCCTCTCTTTGCACAGCAGAATGCCTTCAAGCCTTAAGAATAACTACCCCCCCCCCGCATAACTGGCATAGCTGCATGGCCTCGCTCGATTGAGAAGCCGATTAAATGCGTTGAAATGCTCGACTGCTATGAAACTGTTATATAGGAGTGGAGACTTTCCGTGCATGGCTATGTACTTTTTCGTGACAATAACACGCGCGTGGGATGCGTTTTAATGTCATTTTAGACGTTACGCAACGGCAAGTTAAACAATAACGAAGGGTAAAATTTATTTTTCGATGCTAGCAAAACTCCGGGAAACTGTTCAACAAAGCAATTGTGTGTAAATCAGTTAATACCCGGCCTACACAGTTACGTCACTCAAAAAGAATGTCGATCAGATTGAGACTGCCGCCAATGTTCACTTTCATCTTCTTTGACGGGGAAGCCTGCAAACGTAGTGCGCCAAACGTAGTGCACCAAACGTAGTGCGCACAGGCTCTTGATAAACATCCACACATTCCTCCAGCGTAGCCTCGCATATTGTGGTTGGACAAGCTAGGTGAACAGTCTCATTAGTTTCGGAAACTGTATGATTCAGCGCCTGATCCACAGCCAGAGATGCCCTATACAAACTGCGATCACGACGTCTCGATAAGTAGCGCTTAGCAGGTACGCTCACACTTTTGTTGCCCAGTAATGAGCATGATCTCCTGCACAGTCTGACCACAGGGATCCAGTTCGAACACTCTAGTTACTCTGCAGTTTAAGAAAGGTTGGCAACTTATTTGTCTAGATGCAAATGTGTTCACAGAGAAACATTATGAAATGATGGGCAAAAGCACAGGTCTACTACCTACCTTAGTAAGGCCTGCTTTCTCACTAACGTTCTTCATAAACTCTTGAAGATAGCGAAAGCCTCTAGCAGTTTTCTCGGAGAATCTATAGCGGTTCCCATCTCAACTGTCTTAATGACTTGGGCATGAATGACGTGAAAATCAAGTCGAACTCGTCGGATGGCACTCCTGATATCTCACCATTCGATATAGCTCCGTAGTTAACTGGAGGAGGCGGAAATTTTCCCACTGTAGGTGGCTCTACGTCTGTCGAAGTTGACAATAAATTAATATAAGAACGAGCGGTTAGCGGGTGAGGAATCAGAAGAAGAAAAGCAGGGGTGAAAGGCCGAAGCCGCGAGCTGAACTTAAATTTATACTAACATAGCGAACAGGGTAGCTGAAATGTCTGTCAAATTTACGGTTATGATAGTCTGTGGGAAAAGGCGTGGTAGACGAAGGGAGTTGGCTATCTGAAAAGTACGAGCGCTGTATTGCCAAACAGAAATTACAAATATTTAGAGAATGGAAATCCGACAGCGTCAGCCATGGCGATTTCGCTTGCGTACATAAAAGATGCAAGCAATCAAATCTACTAAGGCTATCTGCTCAACTCTCTTAACTTTCTATCTCTCTTTACGAGCTATGGGGTAAAAAACTACAGAGCGTATTAATTTCGATGTGGACCATAGACAAAAAATTATTTATATTTTACTTGTAGAAAGTGGGGTCCTCGCCCCACACCCCCGTTCTCACTCTCCCCTACCTCGACTTCTTCTGGCGTCAACTATAATGCCATTGAAGTACTTGTGGTTTTCTCGGGGTGGCCTGGTAGGTCTTTGAATTCCACCGCTGCCACCAGTGAAGTACTTATGGTTGTCCTGCTGTCTAGCACAGTGATTTGGGCTCTCCGTCTTCTCAACTGGAAGCCTTCTATTTGCTCTTAGTAGCGTAGGTAGTGCTGCCACCAGTTCCTTCAGGTCTCGGCCTTGGGTGAGGTGAGCTTCCCGTCGGAACGAAATAACAAGTCAACGAACTCAGCACAGCGTGCAGATTTGCAGATTAATGAACAAGGCGTCCTGGTCAGCAGATCCTGCTGGGCTCAGGGGGTGACTGGGAAGGCAGTGCTAGCCTCCCTTAGGCTTGGGCGTCTAAGTTTAGTCAGGCCAATGGGTAACTGAACGAAGTCAACAAGAAGAAGAATAAGAAGACAATAAGAAGACTAATTCGACAACTAGGAGATTAAGAAGACAAAATTCTTGACTGAACCAAGGGTGAGGGGCACGTATTTATAGGCAGGAAATCCCCGCTGCGCCAGTGTGCGCCGGACCTCGTGACTCTGGTCTATTTTTAGAAATGACGTCACTCTCTGCCTTAGAGAAGGCAGAGTCTGCGGGTATAGTGCACAGGGCCGCATGACTCAGTATCTATTTTTAGAAACATGAGTCACCTATTACCTTAGAGAAGGCAAGGGCCCCGAAGCACGTGATTCCTCCTGTAAACACGGGCCAACGAGTGCAGTAAGCATATTAACTGCACTTTAGGACTTCGAGAAAACAAGACTTGTCAGGTGACTTGCTTACATGACAAGGGAAACAGGCCGCCAGCGTGACCTCAGGACAGGAACGAAACGCAGCGCAGGCCACAGCAGAGAAGCTCGTGACTGCAAGCAAGAGCGCAGAGAAGAGGGGGGCGCCAGAGAACAGGCAGCAAAAGGGGAGGGAGGCTGCCCAGCGGCGGGTAAAGTGCAGACAGCAAACCCAGGGCGAGGGCGAGGGCGAAGGAAGCTGCTGACAATAGTGCGACGCCTAACACCAAACTAGCGGATCACTACACCATAGACGAAAGCGCATAGCAATGATTCTATCGCGCTCAAGCGCTAATAACACTAACACTCAAAAATCGTGCAGAATAATATTGATGTAACCGCCCTTGTCGCCTGTCCGCTCCGTAGAGAGACGAACGCATGGCTAGAGGGGGCAATGACCGTAGGCTGCCTATGACCGGGCAATGACCTGACGGACCTCCAGCACCAGACTGTCCCGCCCACATGATTAGTAGCTTTGGTAGCGCTTCGTGACCAGAGGGCCAAGGACCCACATGGACCCCACCTGTAGCCAAGGTGCAATAGTTGGTCACTCGGTCATGGTATGAC
Organism: Macrostomum lignano; assembly: GCA_002269645.1. NCBI lineage: Eukaryota > Metazoa > Platyhelminthes > Macrostomidae > Macrostomum > Macrostomum lignano. Next base: position 584,979 of record NIVC01000237.1, read on the forward strand.
CGAGTGGCTGCCACCACTCTATGTGACCTGGCGCACCTGGATCTTTCTACCAGACCTCTCGAGGCTAGAGCCCCGCCTGGATTGGTTACCAGGGGATTTAGGCTAACAGGGGAGACGCATGCAGCCGAGTACAGGGACTCTGCTTGGGGCATGATCGGGAACTCTGGGCTCAATCCTGGAGGATTTCTCAGCAGGGGATCCTTTGTGGCTGTGAGCGAGGCTGACTTGCGACTTTGATTACTAAGAGTAGTATGAGGCGAACATGTACTGTCTACAGTTTAGATTGCTCAGGGCGAAGGGACGCGTTAGCATGGGGTTGCAACCTTCCTACTGCCATTCTGTGCCAAGACTCGCTAATCCCTCTACTGCACGCACACGCGGCCCCGCAGCACGCACTCACAGGCGGGCTTTGCACGGGGAGAGGCCATTAGCTTACCCAAACTTCCTTATGCTTTGCCACCCCGGGAGAAAGGCTTAGCAAGCCATGAGTGAAATGATGGTGAAAGATTGAATAATGATGAAGTTAGTTAATAGTTAATAATTAGGCCCTTAGGCAAATAAGCAGGCAATTAGGCGGCTTCACTATTGAGTAAAATACAGCAAAAGATACGGTATCACAATTGGCTCAGCTCTCTAATCAGACAATGGAAAATAGGCAAACCCCGGATAAGCAAAGGCAATTAGAGCACAAATTAGTAGTAGGAACTTACCGGCAGCTGCACAGAGAGAGAGAGAGGCGGAGTGACCGAGGGCGGCTGTAGGCTGCAGTCAGGCAGACGGTGAAGCGGCGATGCGCTGGAGCGACGAGGCGCTGATGTAGATCAGGCGATGCTGATGATGCTGGGCGGTATCAGACCGCTGGCCGATAGGCGAGCTCACTTGGGGAGCTAAGGATAACTTGGCGGTAACAGACCGCGGACCGGCAGGGATTCGTCTTATAGACGAATGGGTCAGAACTCAATCTGACAGCAAGTCCAAAGAAGGACGAGGAGAGGAACAGAGATAAACTCAGTTGAGTATTCTCATGCCGAAATCGCTTCCTTTTATAGACCTCACAGCCGCCTCCTCAAGGTCGTTACCATGGCTCCCTCTCTCTGATTGGCTGCCGGCAGAATGACGTCAGAATGAGTCATGATGAGAAGCATGAGACCGGCATAGCAACATGAGAAATCGGGAAATTGCGCAATCCGGAGGTGGGGTGGGGGGATAATTGGCGCAGCGGGTGGTCGCGAAAGTGTTGCGCAAGCAAACATTGAGAACAATAGGGCTGGGGTCGAGAACAAAGGAATTGGAAATCGGGGATAATTGGGGAAAACTGAGAACAATGGAAAAGTAAACATTGGAGAAAAGGTGATAATTAGGTGCGAAAACGAGAACAAAAGAAAGAGAAAATCGGAGAAAATGTGATAATTGGTGGGGGTCGAGAGAACAAAAGAAGCAAAAACGAGAACAATAGAAGCGGAGGTGGGGTGGGTGTCACATGAGAAATTTGGGAAGGAGAACAATAGCGTGAGAAAAGGTTGCGCAAGAGAGGGGGATGAGTCATCGATGAGTCACCGAGGGGGAGAAGGGGTCACACGACTTGCGTCACCGTTTGGGAGTTTGAGAGGGGATGGGGAGACGGTGAGCACACAAAGTACTGTAAGTAGACACAGGGAAAGAGGGGACAGCGCAGGAAAAGAGTGCAGAGGGAGACAAAAAAAGGAGGAGGTAGAGAAAGTACAGGAAGAATAGGGCGGGAACAGAAGAGATAGGGTAGAGGGGGAGGTACAGAAAGGGGTAGGGGCTCCGGAAAGGCAGGTGTGGCGGCAGGAGAGACGGGACCAAGGCAGCAGGAGGGGTGCAGCAGAGCGGGAGTCTCCAGGCCCGGTCGGAGACCTGGCCGAGTCTCGACAGCTCTGTGCAGAGGGTGCACGGGATAGGAGGCACTTTCGAAAAAGTTCCCATGCCCTATCCCGCGACCAGAGCGTGGTTACATCACACCCCCACTGCCTTTTGTGACGGAACTGGTTCCGTCATCATCACTGCCCAACATGGAACCACACAGACGGGAGCGGGATCTCAACCGAACGTGAAATCACAGAATTAACAAACCGCGAGCGGGAATGGAAAAAGGCGATAAAATAGAGGGGATAGCAATAAATTCACAAAACGAGATACATAGGTTGGAGTGCAATACAGAATTTCAAAAATTTCAACTGTTGCTGTGGCTAAAGTGGGAGGGGGAAACACAGACAGCGCAATAGTAGGGAGAAAAATAGCGAATTGTCAACAATAAATTATCATAATTGGATAGAAGCGCAGCTGGGAAAGAGAGGAAACGGGGAAGGGTGAGGGAAGTGGGGAAAAAGAAGGGGGGAAGGGTTGCTAGCACACAGCCAAGGGCAGAGCCTCGGGGAGAATGACGATTACACAGGGGAAAAATACTAATGCAGCGCAGTAAATTAATAAGCTAATTTCGCCGGGAGTTCAACCGCACGGAGGCCTAGCGTCCTTGAAGGCTCGGACCCCGCTTCAGCCAGTCAGAGGGCTTCGGGGCGATCGGTTGTAGGCTGGGAGGCGCCGCGTCGTGCGCTGGCCACTGTATAAAAGGCGCCACTGATAACGGGAGCCGGCTGCCTGCAACCTACACGGAGTCGCAGTTTCCAACCAAGGCACTCAGCGCGATTTTCCAAACTATACAACTACTCGGTAAGTCCCATCACCATCCTGATTTCCTTTCGCCTATACGTTAAACGAAATCTACCCACTCGCCATGCCTTTCGTTTTAAACTGAGCCAATTGCAGTAATAATATATGGCCTTTCTTACGGTAAAAGTAGTGAGCAGCCAACACAGAGCCATTTTTAGGAATTTTTAGAATAATGACACAACAATGACTCGTATATTGGTTATTAAAGTTTAAAAATGAATATTATGGAAGAACCGAATATTAATAGGATAATTTCACACACACACACACGACAAACACACAACGCAAGGGGGCGGAAAGGCGGGTCGGACCGGCCGGCGGACGTCGCTCAGCAGGCAGAAGCATCCTTACTCGAAATGGGCCTCTTGATTTAGCTGGTACGGGCCATATGCCCGCTGCCACCATTTTGAGAGAGGTTGCTAGGGAAAACTGCCACCAATTGTACATTAACAGGGAAGAGAAAGAGGGAACCCGTCACCACTTAGAGTGGATTGCCCGGGGAAACTGCCACCATTTGCCCTTCTACCAGAGGAGAGGAAGACGAAAAACTGCCATCACTTAGAGGTGTATCATTAAAAGAAGGCGGGGAAGAAGGCTACCACTACTTGATCACCTAGAGCTCAAGGGGAGGAGAGGGAATGAAGAAAGGAAGAAACCCCCAGGAAGGCCACTACCACACGCCATAAAGTTAAAATCCCCATCTATCTACATCCTAATGCCCGGCTAGTTCCCTACTTCTATTTCATCCCTTAAATTCTCATTTTCAGGATTCCGGCCGCTAGTAGCCGAGCCCATCCTTGAAGAGAAGTCCGACTACGAAGCGCCCGAAGACAGCCATTCAGAGCCGGACGCCCCCTCTGATTCTGGGCCGGCTGCGCCATCTGGTGGCATAGGCGCCGCGGCTCCCGGGCCATGCGACCGCCGGGCCGCCAGCGAACCAGCGTCCGGGGCCGGTTGGCATCCGGTACCACCGCCGTTGTCAGCCCGAGCGCACGCTCCGCCGCCGGTCGCCGCGGTGACGCCCGTGGCTGCCGCTCCACAGCCCTTGCCAACCCCTGTGGTGGAGACCGACGGCTCCTGGCATTTGGTCGTGCTGTCGACGGCCCTAATAGCCGGTCTCACAATGCACTGGCTACTGCTCTTGGAGCTATTTCTGCGGCTTCCCAACTGCTGATGCTGGTGGTTCTTAATGCTTACTTACTAATTCTGAACTATCTGTCCCCATAACTTGACTTTAATTACTTACCTGACTTTACATTGACTAAACCACTGGCCTACTCTAAACTAATTGCTGCCCCATTTGCCTGATAAACTTAATTACATTGAAGGCCCCCCCCCTATTGCCTCATCGAAACCAATTAAAAGTTTCCAAAATCGGACTTTCACAAAGTGTGAACAAACACACGAAATCAGACCTAAAGGTGCTAATTTCCTACGGTCCCAGACTTCCATTGTTCCCAGAAAATCTTGAACAGCGGGCAGGACCTCCTGTGGAGCAGACCCATAGAAATTTTACTAGTTTCCAAGTTAATATTTACTGATAGGGAATTAACGCATACTGTACGGGCCTAATTTTCGAGCTAAAATCTTAGATATTTAAACAACACCAACGAGCACGAGGTCACAACATTAATTCGAGTAATAGAGGGCATACGTAAATACGCGAAAAGCGGTCTCCAACGGGGCAACACGAGCAAAATTTCGACACGCGAATCGGGGGGGGGGATTAAGCAATCACTGGCTAGCTACCGGTCTGTTACTCAGCGGGGGTCGAATGGGAGACTCACACCTAGCAAGTAAACCTTTTCTGTTCGATAATCTATGATAGCATGCGTACTGGCTAGAAAAGCACTACCCAGGAGGGAAACTGCTGCTGAATTGCCAACGACCAGAAAGAGGATTCTCACCTCTTCTAGCCCAATAACTGCTGTGAGGGTGGCCTGGCCTAGCATCTCTAATTCATTGCCCGTGTAGGACACGGCCTTCACACATGGGGGCTCCAGGGCCTCCACACTCTGTCCGGTAATTTTAGTAAAGTCTTTGACTGTTAGCAAAGACAGCGCACTGCCCCCATCTACCAGGAGGCGGGTGGGAACATTCTCAATTGGCAACTCTACAACAATATCTCTCCCGCGTTGTCCTCCAGCTGGTCGTGGCTGATAGAAATCGGGTACCTTCTCAAATCTAAACTTCTTGCTGGGCGGACGTGGCAGGTTAAGCTGGGCCCTAGAGAGGGAACGGGGCTGAGTTCGGGCCGGGCCATTCAGCCCTCCCACGGGTTTCCCGAACCCGGGGCTCTTCAGGCGTGGAAGGAGGAGGCATCAGAGCTTGCGCGCGCAGCTGGGCGAGCCTCTCCTGCCTCTCCCTGGTAGCCTCGTCTAACATATCTCTGCCCCACTCCTCTAAATCTTGCCTATGGCGATCAGGTGGCGCACGAAGCTGCAATTGCTGCTGCTGCACACCCGGCGCCGGCGGCGTGGGCGCCTCCTGAATTGCAAGCGGCGGGGGCTGGGGTTGGCGCCAGTTCCTACTGCTATTAGAGCCGCCCTGCCCCTGCCTCCAGTTCCTGTTGGGAGTGGCGGGGCGAGGGGGCCTCATCTGCTGGGGCAGCTGGGCAACAGACTCTGCTGTCGCCTTCATAGTTTCATTGAGCTGCACCAGCTGGTTGCGCAGATCCTTTTGCGTTTGCTCTAGCGCGCCCAACCTCTCTTGCATCTCTGATAGGCCGTCACCGTCCTCCTCCGTCTCGTCAGCTTCCTGGTTCACCATCCTGACCCACTTGCGAGGGGGCCTGGGTGGCTGCTGAGGTTGCAGACGGACTTCGGTGCGGGACTCAGACCTGGGCGGGCCACTACTGTCCCATTTCCCGGCTAAGTCTGCGGCTTCTAACAGGGCTTGCTGCTGTTCTAACACCTGCTCAATTGTCTGCCAGCGACGGCTCAACAGATCTTGTCTGACCTGGCGGGGGAGCTTAGCGTGTTCCAAGTAGGTGTACACGATTTCTTGTTCTCTCTGCTCACCCTGAATCTGAGGAAACATGGCCGTTATCTGAGATCTTATCATAGCAGCAAAAGCACTATGTGATTGGCCGGGTTTCTGGCTCAGATTCTTCAGCTTATTTCTCTTAGCCAGATCAGTGTTGGCCTCGCCCAACTGCTCTCCTAATCTAGATACGAACTGCTCAAAGGGCAATTGCCCGTCCAATCCTAAGGTTAAGTTCTGAAATTCACCTGGGAGGTGCGAGATGAGCACCTGCTTCCTAGCCTGATCTCCTACAGTTCTCTCCGCGTCCAGCTTGTAGATCATTCTCTCTACCCATTGCACAAAACAGTGTTCGCCGGGAGAGTACTTTTCTACGTAGATTTTCGGCCTCTGGGCGTCTTGGCCCATGTTTAGCTGGTTAAACGCATTGGCTATAGCAGCAACTAAGTCTCCTAGCTGCGGGACTGCCTGAGGAGGATTCTGGGCTGCGTCCGGGGGAGCAGCGGCGGCTGCTGCGTCACCCTGATTGGGAGCGGGAGCTGCTACTCCTTCATCTGGTTCCTCAACTACTACTGCTTCTGGAGGCTGAGGGACCTGGTTACCAGCGGCTGCGGCCATTGCGGCTGCGGGGGCGGCAGCTGCTGGGGTGTCAGCGGCCGAGGGTGGTTGACCAGGGGCGTCTGCGCACACAGCTTCTACGACCCTATCTCCACGCGCCCGTGACATGTGAATGCCGGATAGCTGGGGGAGTACCCACTACCGGGAAGGAAAAGAAAAGAAAACCGGGGCAACTACAGGTAAAGACCGAAAAGTTGACCCGAAACACACAAACACAGACAAAACTCACACACTTGCGGCGTCGAAGAAAACAATTGAAAAACGGGTGGCTCCACATAATTCCATTTAGGCAGTCCTAACGGCTTCACTCGGCAAAGCACACTGACTCAAACTGCGGCTACCACTACCAGTTGTCTATGGCACATCCTGACAGGGAAAAATTGGCTATTCAGAGAGACTTGACCTTCATTTTGCGGCCATGCTAGGGAACCCAAATGCCGACCGTAAACGGACTTACGGCACCTGTACAAATTCTCCCTAGGGTTGCGCGCCGGACCCCATTTCCTTAAGAAAGCTACTACGAAGAAGCGTTGGCGCCTGGACCCAAAAACCCAAGTGGCGGGAGCAATCCCCATGGAGGTCCTCCCACTTTACTGCCCTTGCACAGCCGGAAAACCGTCGGAGTCCAGTGGGGCTTCCACCTCAGGACTACCAATCTTGTACACGCAGCTTCACAAAAGGCGGGAATCCAGCTCCCCTACGTCTAGCAGAATCCACAAAAACCAAGACCTCCCCCTTCTGTTCAGAGCGAAGGCGCGCAGCGGGAGTCCAGACTAAACTGTCCCCGAAGTTTTCAGGTTAGGCGGATTACAAGCCTGAAACTCTCGCCCGCTTTCCTAGGATAAACAGACCTAAGTGAGTATCTTCCTGAAATGCTTGCCCCTCCGATACTCCACCTTTGCTGCAGCTCGAAATAGCATACTTGGGACCTTTATCTGATGGCGGAGAAAGTCCTACAGTTGTCAGCCTCTCCACTTTACTGTACTTGAACGCCCGGTTCTACCAGGAGACAGCGGTACCTCCATCTAGGTTATTCCAAGTTGCCAGAGACGTCAACCCGTCTTATTGACCTTGCGGGGCACTGGGGTGGCACTCTATGTACCGGGGCTTTACATTAGGGGACTGCATGCAACCTGCGTCTAAGCGCTTAGTGGGCTGCAGTGGCCAGAGGGAAAAGAGTTGCGGCAATAGCGCCTTCCTGGGCCAGGCTGACAAGTCGGGCAGGAGCGCCGTTCTACCGGGTCGGGCTGATTGGCACACCCACCTCCCCTATCAGACTGACAGCAGGGGGGAGGAATTACTAAAGGAGGAGAATGCAGCAGGAAACATTACGAGATCACTGGGGGCCACCAGACTTCCAGTACACCATTCCAATACTCACTGAACTCCACTATCAATAGGATACTATGGGATCTACTATTTCCAGCCACTGCACCAGCCCAAATGCAACAAAGCAGTTACTACCGGGTCTGCAATACAGTGGGGAGAGTCAGCAGACACGTTGGGATCGAATCCCAGCGTGAAGGCACCAGGTTACCGCAGAATTCAGCGTCCGGCTGATCGCAGGTATTCCATAGGAGGTGACACTTTTTTTAGCCGAGATTTTTGATGTCACACTGATACCCTACAGAGATACAATCACACCGCTATTCCCATTCCTGCGAGACTTTGGTATCTCCCAATGTTTCCAAGGCCATGACTACTGCTTCCCTTACTATGCAATATATAGCGAGTTCCCGCATAGCCCTTGATAGCTGTTCATTCTAATGGACAAACAAAACGCTCCGGTCTCTACGCATTTCTAGGATTAACTGAGCGATCAGGGAGAGCGACTGTTACACTCCCCGAGTAAAAGAAAGAGGTAGGACAAAGGAAAGAAATGC